>JACCIB010000590.1:0-118799 GCA_018906965.1 Philotrypesis tridentata
GAATTTATTAAAGAGGTTGAAGACGCTCTCAGACTGGCTCGCCCACCTCTGCTAGATGAAGTGATGCTAGACGGACTTTGGCAGCTATTGTGCGGCGGAACCTTGAGATGGGCTCGCGTAGAACGGTCGAAGTGGGTAACCTGGGCGGACTTCTGTAAAGACGCCAGACTCACTTACGACATGCCCGACTAAGTGCGGTTGAGCGTATTAATCCAAGCAAGCAGGAGAACGCAAGGCCCTAACGAGAGCGTAAGTGACTATTACGTCAACATGGTCACCCTTCTCGATCGTATGCGAGCTGACACACCACTTGATCAGAAACTCGATATTCTATACCACAACATGGCTCCGGCCTTAAGATTCATCTTCGGGAGGAACGAGGTAACGACTTTGGATGAATTCCGGCAGAAAGCCCTCGCGGCCGAGCGTCGAACTACCACGAACCCCGGCCTCGCAATAATTCCGACCGCAGACCAGGCTACACCCGAAAAGGCGAAGGGCAAGAGTCCGCCGAAAATAGCAGCGATCGACTCCTCCGAGCCAACTGATCCATCAGCTTGGATCAAAGAGCTCAAAGAACTCGTGAGTAAATTGGAGAAGAAACAAACAGATTCCGATTCGAATAAATCGAAGAAGAAACGAAAGAAATCTCCAAAACCCGGAGAGAAAAAGAGCTCCGAGGGAACGAAAGATGATCAAGCGAAACCGGCTGGAAACAAGAAACCGAGCAATGGCGGCGATCCGAAGACTGAGAAGAAGAAAGATCTCGTCTGTTACAGCTGCCAGAAGCCAGGCTATACGAAGCACACCTGCCCTGACTGTAAGGGAAAAGCCAATAGGGAAAAGTAGCGGAGGTTCCTACTGACCCCATAACGCCTCGGACCTCAAATATTATTCAACCAGTACCGACTATCGCCGCGCAGTGCGCAGCGACCTGTAGCAATGGTGTACTGTCAGATCAGCGGTGGTGGCTGCAAGTATATGTAGGAGAGTTCCGGATCAGGGCCCTTTACGATCCTGGAACAACCCAAACTTGCATCGGCACGATGTCTGTACAGTTGGCCAACGCATGCAACGCTACTGTTCAAACCTGCGATGGACTCGTCGCCTATATGGCAGACGGCAGCACTTCCATGGTTTCCGGAATGGTTGAACTCCCCTTCACGATTAGCGGACAGACTCGTACGCTGACTGCCTTGATCGTTCCAGATCTTCGTGAAGGATGCAATCTCGGTGCAGATTTTGTACTACAATTTGATGCGAGATTGAACCCGCGCGACCGTACGTTAACAGTCGAGAATTCGACCGAAGTCATTCGCGCGGATGGAGCTGATGTGAGTGAGACTGGTCACCCGAGCCTGGCATCCATTGGATTGCAAGAATTGACTGATGTCCAACAAGCGGCATTAGAAGAGTTGCTCGACCGTCTGATACCAAAGTACACAGGACCACTCGGCTTCACCAACCTGGTAGAATTTGAATTGGAGGTTGAGCCATGCCGCCCAATTAAGCAAAAATACTACCCGGTTTCTCCTAAGCTCGAAGAAATGATGCATACGCAGGTAAAGGCTAAGCTAGCAGCCGACATTCTTGAGCCTTCGGATAGTGACTGGTCTAGTCCAGCCCTAATGTTTAGGAAGGGAACTGGCGACGATCGCCGCATGTGTATTGACTTCCGCAAGTTAAATAAATTAACGAAAATCAGTGCTTACCCTCTTCCGTATATGAATACGATTCTGAGCAAGCTGCAACGCGCTCGATATATTTCCACTATCGATCTCAGCGACGCTTACCATCAGATCAAGATTAAGAAGGAAAGTCGACCGTACACGGCCTTCACCGTTCCAGGTATGGGTCTCTACCAATGGAAACGCCTTCCGTTTGGATTGGCAGGAGCTCTGGCCTGTTTCCAGAAAATGATTGATTCTCTGATCACATCTGATTTAGTGCCAAATTGTTATAGTTATTTAGATGATATTATCGTCTGTACGGAAACGTTCGACGATCATTTGAAATTCCTAGAAGTTGTACTCACCAAGCTCGTGGAAGCTAACCTGACGATCAACCGCAAGAAAAGTAACTTCTGTCAGAGTGAGGCGAAGTATCTAGGAGTACTTGTAAACAAGGACGGATTTCACCCGGACCCCGAGAAGATCGCCCCGATCGTCGATTACCCAGGACCGAAGAATGTCACTCAGGTACGGAGATTCATGGGTATGGCTGTATGGTACCTGAAATTTCTGAAGAATTTCGCTGATATCGCCAGAGCGCTTTTCGATTTAACCAAAGCCAAAGCGAAAGAGAACTTCATCTGGGGCGAAGCACAACAACGTGCGTTGGAACAGATCAAGATACTGATCACATCGGCGCCTGTTCTACACCGCCCGGATTTCTCTCTTCCTTTCTGCATCCAGTGCAACGCATCCGGCACAGGTCTTGGGAGTGTGTTAACCCAGACCATCGATGGCAAAGAACGAGTTATAGAGTTTGCCAGTCGAACGATGACGTCCGCCGAACGAAATTACTCGGCCACTGAACGCGAGTGCCTCGCAGTACTCTGGGCAATCCGGAAATTTCGCCCGTATGTTGAAGGATATCATTTTCTTGTCATCACTGATCATAGTAGTCTCAAGTGGCTCAGTAACTTGCGTAACCCTACGGGTAGACTAGCAAGGTGGGCACTTGAATTACAAGAATATGACTACACCATTGAACATAGAGCAGGATCATCTCACCTGGTTCCAGACGCCTTGTCACGAATGCACGAGGAAGACGATGACCTAGAAGAAAATCGCCTGACTCTGGCTAGTATCAATCCAGAGGACGAGACAACTGATGACTGGTATCTGACGCGACGATGAGAGGTAACTGAAAAACTACTCGAAAATCCGGGTTGGAAAATCGTCGGCAGCAAGTTGTTCTCATATCGGCCGAATGCATTCGTCGAAGGAGTCATGGAAGATAAGAACGCCTGGAAATTAGTGCTGCCGCAAGAGAAACGAGAGCAAGCTCTGATCGAATGTCATGACCAGCCAACAACCGGCCACTTTGGTCGTAAGAAAACTCAACAACGAGTAGCCTTACTGTATTTTTGGCCGTCGTTAAATAAACATTTGAAGAACTACGTTCGAACTTGCTCCACCTGTCAACGATGTAAACCTGAGCAGCGTAAACCTGCCGGACATATGGGCGATCGCAATTTCTCTCGACCGTGGGAAACGGTAGCTGGAGACGTTATGGGTCCGCTACTGAAATCGACTCATGGCTTTGAATATCTATTGGTATTTCAAGATATGTTTACCCGATGGGTCGAGTGTATCCCCATTCGAAAGGCGAATGCTCAAACTATCATAAAACACTTGAGCGAACAAATCTTTTTACGGTTTGGTACTCCGATAATATTCTTTTTGGACAATGGTACTGAGTTCCGCAATAAAGCGATGGATAAATTTCTCATAGAAAGAGGCGTACACCATACGTACGCACCTCCGTACCATCCTCAGCCAAATACGGTCGAGCGAGCCAACCGTACAATTAAAACGTTGATTTGTGAATTTTTAGACGGTCATCACAAAAACTAGGACGAACACATTGCTGAGTTCGCCTTCAGTATGAATACCGCGGTCCAGGAATCTCTACAGACCTCGCCAGCAATGTTGAATTGCGGCCGTCAGCCGAACCCACCTTTGACGTTGCTACACAAAGAAGAGATTGCAGCAACGTCTGAAGAGGCGAAACTAGCTGTCGACGACTGGAAGGAAAGAATGGAGGATTTAAAAGACTTACAAGAGTTAGTTAACGAGAACGCTAAAGCAGCGCAGCAACGGCAAGCTAAATTTTTCAACGCTCATCACCGAGATGTGAAATACTCAGTCGACGAACTCGTACTTAAGAAGAATAGAGTGTTGTCGTCTGCAGCAGGAGGCGTCGCAGCCAAACTCACCCCGCCGTATATCGGTCCCTTCAAAATCAGCCGCATTGTGAGCCCGAGTATTTATGAACTTGTTGACTTAGATGGTAAAGTACTGGGTCCAACAGATGTGGGAGATCTCAAGGTCTTCCAAGAGAGAACGGCCGTCAACTCATCTGCAGATGAAGAAGACGCTCGAACCATCTCTGGGGAAGAAGAAGACGATGGCAAAGAAGATCCTCGATCGGAAGACAAAGAAGACGCGCCGGTGAAAATTAGTAACCCGCATGTTAGCGATAGTCTGCCGGCCGACATAATACCGACGCGAACCGCGAGCGTAGGCGAGAGCCAAGCCAAGCGAGGTCGACCGAAAGACTCGAAAAACAAAACTCGTGCGGAACCTATAACCCTTTCCCCGCGGAGAACGCGAGCGCAAAAGGCGGCAGCGTAGGGAATCGGCAGATACACATGATTTCTTTCCTTCTACTTTCTTTTGCATTTGTGTTTCCCATTCCCCCCATACCAAACCATTGTGTTGTCTTACCCTTTCCCACAGACGAATTGTTAGGCCATGAAGCGTTTAGTGAGCTGGGACTCCTTCCCAAGTGACGTCCGACGCCAGCTGACGCCAGCCGAACCAGCAGAGGACGACGGCAACCGAGCGGCCGAAACGGGCCGCAAACCAGACGACCAGAATCGTCCGACGTTGGACAACTTGTCGTCAACCGAGATCGAGAGCCGGAAGAAAAAACTCTTGAGCGAGCTTCAGGCGATCGAAGACGTCCAGTTCGCTGAGAAACTGGCTCTGCGGACGGCCGCCAGAAAGAAGGCCAGTGAGGTACGCGACCAGCTGATGGAGGCACTGCAGGAGGTGATAAACATCGGCAGCGAGATGCGGAAACAATTTGGCCACCGTTCGGACGTCCCGCACGACGGAATGGCGGAGGAGCTGATGGCCCACCTGCTGAGGACTAAGAAGTCTCCTTCGGCGAGTACGGCTGATTCATCGGACGACCAAAAACGGCCGAAACCGCATAAGGGAGTACTCCGTCGACCGGCTCCAAAGTCGGATGAAGACTTAAACGCGGAGTTTAAGGAAGCTGCGGAAGCAAAGCGCCTCGCCAAATTACGGTACGCCAAATCGACCGGCCAATATTTCACGGAGCCTGGTCTGCGATGCCCTATCTGTGGCGAACGAGGAATCCGGAAAATGGAGGACTGCACCAATTTCAGCGTCCACGGCACAGATTTAACCTACTGCGGCCGGGGACGGAAGTAGATGCAACAGCCGAACGGGTTCTCGGCCGACGATCTATCTCCCTCTATAGTTTTTTTATCCCTTCCTCCTCCGCTTTACTCTCAGGCATATCTGCCGAATTTTTTGTTGAACATCAGGCATTAACGCCAGTTTTTTTTTGTTTTTGTTGTCGTGCGCAAATTGGCACCGACGCCACATGTTTTTTTGTCAACCGTGATGGCCTCCGGCCGAATAGTTTATAACTTGTAAAAAGAGAGATGGGAATACCCATAATTTTTTTTTCCTCCAAAATATATTTCCAAGCAATAACAACCTTGTGTTTTCATTCAAGTCTTGCGTTGATATTTGAATTATTATTACTTTTACTATATTATTATGGTTGCCGTACAGTTCGTATTGGCAGTAGTACTCCCGGATCGCCCGGATAGGCGTAGTGAGCGCGAGCTGGTACGCCGGAACGGGTACTCAGCGTCTGGAGGGGGGTGTTATAACGGTCGCATATATGATACACACGTTATCGCCTCTCCGGACGTATGCCGTATCGAACTATATTAATACTTATTTGTGTTCTAGCTACCACCAGCGGACACTAGCACATGAGAGAGACAGAGAGAGCGAGAGAGCGCCTTATAGTAGGCCGATGTTAAGAGAGAGATTGATTGAATACTTATTTATTTTGGCAAGGTCACTCAGGGCCGTATGCCAGCTACAGATATAATATACAGAACTAATAAAAAATTTTTTATAAAATATAATACATAACAAATTCATCGACAGTATTAACAATGAACTCAAATTGAGTACTTAAAATTTAAGCGCAGCAACTCATACAGCAATAATTCATGCACGTTTGTTTCGTTAAGTTAAAATAAAATATAACATTTCGTAAAATAAAATATAACATTTCGTAATAAAAGAAAAGAGGAGGTATCGCCTAATATTATATTTCCACTTAAGTCGTAGGACAGTGTGATCCAGATTGCTGGTTAAGGTAATTATTTAATTCAGATTTGAACGCCGATAGTGTAGGTTTTAAGCGAATGCTTGCGGGGATCGAGTCCCACAATCTCATTGATTGCAACGCATAACTCTTATCATACGTGGCGGACGAGGCTCGCGGTATATTAAAGGCTGATGCCTGCGTTCTTTCCGACCGCCTAGTTTCTTCACTCAGAGGAGGGAAGAGTTCAAGCATATAGGTCGGCTTAGATGTACGCAATGTTTTGTAAACCAACAGCCCCATGAAATACATTCGTCGTTTGGCAGGCGGTAACCAACCCAGCTTGGCAATATAAGGGGCCATAGCAGTGTCTCGTTTGAGACGATATATAAAACGAACGATCGTATTAAATAATCTGTTTAACTTAAGGTCGAGATACCCTGTTATGTCGCAAAATACAGTACATGCGTAGTCAAAATACGGGAGTAGAAATGCCGCGGCGAGCTGCTTCTTTAAGCTTATTGATAAGAAATATGTTCTGAACCGAAGTCTATTTAGCATCCCATGAACCCTAGAACAGATCGATGCTACATGTGCATTCCATGAGAGATCATTCGCGATTCTAAGACCTAGGTTCTTAACATTCTTAAGCAGAGGGACAGTAGCGCCCTTAACTTTAAGTGCAGGTAGTTCCTGCAGGTCGATGCGCATTAGGTTTCGCACCGAGCCAAAAACTATAGCCTGGGTTTTAGAGGCATTCAATTCGAGGCCATTTTCAGTCGCCCAATTTGCCACACAATTTGCATCCTCATTTAAACAGGCTATACAAGTAGATAGTTCTTCTCTCTTACATTGTCTATATCGTTGAAAATCGTCCGCAAATAAAACAGACGAATTTGAACCATTCTCCAAAGCCTGAACGAGAGAATTCACATAAATGAGAAACGCAATTGGCCCAGGATTGGACCCTTGTGTAATCCCTGAGGTAGTTTTTACGTATGGTGTCATCGAACCATCAGGACACATAACTGCTTGCGACCGACCAGTAAAATATGAGTGGAACCACTTTATAACTTCATTCGAGAAATTTAGTTGTCTCATGCGCCTTAGGAGAATTGTATGGCTGATGGAATCAAATGCCTTCTTGAAATCGAACAAGATGAGCACAGTGACGAGTCCCTTATCCACACCCTTCCTAATGTCCTCGACAACTTTTAGGAGAGCCGATTGCGTATTGTACCCTTTTCTAAACCCCGATTGCGCATCCGCTAGCAAATTATTAACTTCCAAGAAATCCGCCATTTGACTAGCGACCAGCTTATCAAAGATCTTAGCGAAGTATGGTAAGTTCGCTATAGGGCGTGTATCGGAAGGCGATGACGGCTTTGCGACTTTATTCAATGGAATAATATTGGATTTTTTCCATTCGTCTGGATAAATTCCCGTTCGAAGGGAAACGTTGTAAAATTCTGTTATTATGCTCATTACGAAAGCTAACGAGTCTTGAAAGTAAAACAGCGGGAGATCGTCACTACTACGGCCCTTGACTCGATTTGCGCACTCGATGGCTGCTTGAAGCACCTGAAAATATTCCAGCGGCTTAAATGTAAAGATAGGAGAGAGAGAGAGAGAGAGAGAGAGAGAGAGAGAGAGAGAGAGAGAGCGTTCATTAGGTGACGTTGCCGATCCATATCTCACGCGCTGCCAAAATATGACAACGCTGGGTCAAGGACCGGAGCGTCCTCTCGTATCGTGCGCGTATTAGTTTCCAGTATTGCGGTAGCGCCCAAGCGGTATGCACGACCACGCGCCCGTGTATTTTCCCTGTGCCCCGATCGTACGACGTGTGACACCGAGAGACGCTACTGTCGTCCGACTGCCACCCGAGCCACGCTACCCGCGACGACCCGCTTGCGAGCCTGGACGACTGCAGCGAGCCAGAGCAGACAGCGACCCCCCCCCCCCCGGCACCGATGTGCGACTGTAAGTGACAACTCTCACTCTCGGTATTCGGGCGATCGAGCCCATCTCTCTCTCTCTCTCTCTCTCTCTCTCTCTCTCTCTGTCGCTCTCTCGCGTAGTGTGCGGTGGAGCACACACGCTCGCTCGCACAAGCCCTGTACATTTCTACTATCATAATATATTTTCCTAGTTCTCGAACATTCACGCGTATTCACTTATTCGTAACCCCGTCCCCGGCCGCCTTCGTCCCGTACATACGCACGGAAACCACGAGCCGGCCGGGTAGTGTTGACCACGAGGAGACTACGACGAGAAACACTAAACGTGGCTGTACTGGCCACGGTTGTACACGACCGATTGCTTCGGGAACGGCAATCGAACCGTTACAAAGTGTTTACGAAAATTCTATGGGGGTGAACGGTGATCTCAGGGGCTGAGTGTGAGCAACTCACATACATAATTGCATTCAAATAATTTAAAATTTACAAAATAAATACTGTATGCACAGATCAGTATGTGATCCTACAGAAAAGGCTAATTCTTGGCTAGAGTGTTCTAATGATAGGCCAAGTACTAGAGCAAAATAAAGTCCAATTCTGTACATGAAAAATTACAGGTACGGAAGGATACCAATCAATAGGTAATGAAGTATAGATAATAGAAAATCAATTTGAGTCAAATAATTTTCAAGAGCTAATTTTATTTATAACAAAAACTGCAAAAAAATTTTGTTTTGTTTCTTGTTTATAATTAAAAAAGTAATAGATTTCTATGAATTGTACTAATTGCAAAATTATAGGAGAGAAAATTTTGCAGAGTTCGAGATGCTAAACGTCTCGATAGGATTATTAGGAATTGAGAAACTCAGAAAAATGAGAAAATTCGACGAATTTCTTTATCTCATTTTTCCGAGTTTTCTCGGTTCTTAATAGTCCTATCGAGACGATTATCAACTCAAACTTTGTAGAATTTTCTCACCTACAATTTGGCCGTTGATACTATTAACATAAATCTATTACTTTTTTAATTATAGAGAAAAATTTTTTTGCAGTTTTTGATGTAAATAAAATTAGTTCTGGGGAATTTTTTGACCAAAACTGGTTTTTGATTAATTATACTTCATTATCTATCGATTAGTATCGTTCCCTATCTGTAATTTTTCATGTACAAAAGTAATCTCTATTGCTTGGCCTATGAAGATCACACCCTCCATTAACCAAACTTTTCCTTAACAATTTTCAATTTTTCATTGTAATGGATTTTTGTATAAATTATTAATCGTGTTTTAAGTTTACGTAGAACAGCAAAACTGAAAGCAAAACTTAAATCGTGATATTGTAGTGAAGTGTATGGAAATATCATCCGATTTTCACGATTTAAGTTTTGCTACTCTCATTAAATTTTAAACACGATTAATAATTTATACAAAAATCCATAACAATGAAAAATTGAAAATTGTTACGAAAAAATTGTGTTTATGGAGATTGTAATCTTCGGTGTGATCCTCATTAGAGCGCTCTAGCCAAAGGTCTTTCCACCAGTGTCATAAAAGGCTAAGTCCTCTCGGTACAGGTACCTGTGCAGGGAACATTAGAAAAAAAAAATTGCTCTCTTAATTTTCAAATAAACAATATTTAAATAATGTAATTTTTGGCGTACACAAGTTCATGCGTAAAGATTCCTTGTAGGTATAAAACTTCACTCATGAAAATCGAATCATTTTCACTTTTATTAATTCGCAATACTGTAAGTGACGATTATTAAACTAATTTGATTATCTCAAGTAATTACCGTTCGAATTTCATCATTCAAATTCTGACACCCTTTTCTAGTTTTACACATCGTTTATAAGCATCAAATTTTTTATTAACCAACTAATTTAATTCAAATTTAATTTCAAACATCAAAATGAGCCCTCATAATAAGAGTACGATGGCGAGCGACTCCGGCCTACCCACAGGTCAAGAAGTATAAACTGCCGGTCTAAGCAACATTCGGTTGGTACTAGGTAGTGAATACATCTATCAAGTTGTCACCACCTTTTACTAAGAACGCAATTTTGCAACATCGTGGTTACCTACGTGTACCCCCGGTGAAACGCACGATCCTGAAAATGTAAGTAGAAAAAACTTGGCATTAAAAACTATGGTAAAAAAATGTTTGCTCGGGTCGGTCGCATGTGTTCTTCGTGCTGCATTACCGACTTTAGGGAAGACTTGAGAAATGAAATTCCTTTCTTACCCTCTTCTTACCCTTTCTGAAGGTAAAAGAGGAAGCGTTTCTTTGCTACACGAAGATTCGGTTTTATTTTTTGACGTTTATGACGCTCGAAAACTTAATATTTTTGTGACTATTATATACCTTATATAAATTAGTTTACGGATAAACTCTGTTTTTATGCGTTCTTTACGTCAAATAACTTTTAAAATGCATTTTCTCGCATGCATGGTACGAATGCAGTGCCTACCTCGATAATAAATTTGTGTGCGTAGCTATCTATCCGAACGAGCGTCCAAATTTCGTGGTTGTCTGCTTCAGCAGCTAGAATAGTCGAGGCGTCGAGCGCTCGACGAAGTGTGAGGCGGGTAAGCCTATAGCAGCGCGAGAGTGGCGTTCGTATTTGTTTGTGTATGGGCGCTTTGTCGCAGTGTGTATATATTGTTATAGTCAGACTGGGGAAATGATCATCGAACACGTTTAATTAGAAAAGGGAAATTAGGAAGAGTCTTTATTACTCTAGGCCTAACGCCTGTAAATACAACAGCTGACAACGCTAAACTGAGAATCAAAAACAATAACAACCGCGAAATTGCTGCGGGTTGCTATGCGCGATTCGAGATCGCGCTGCTCAGGCCTGGGCATAACATTGCCCTCTTCTTTTTCAGATTGTCGTTCCGACAATCATAAATCGTGTTTCTTCAAAAATGTATCATCGCAGCCATGCAATCACATCCTTTGATCCTTCTTCCATGTAACCACATTCTCTAAATGTTCCTCCAAGCGGGATAACCCTCATCTCAATTCCAATAATGACTTGCAGGAATTACCAACATCATCTACCTTGATCCACGCCGGGCATCAAGTTACTTAGTCGTGTTTAAGGTTGATTTCAATGATTACTTGCAGGAACCGTTTTTCGCAAAGAATATTCCCATCGTGAAAAACCATCCAAACCAATGTCTGCTTCTTTCTGGCAAAGTTTCAGTTGATCTTGCTCTCTGTCCGTCTGTCTTGGGAAACTTAGTCTGTATCTTATGTAGGACAAATCTATCCATCTTTGGACATGAGTGGGGAGTTGGTATGTCATCGTACCGCGTCTCAAGTCCTTGCTTCGGTATTTACCTTTACTCTGATGGAAAAAACCAAGGCTCAAAAATCATCTTGAATTTATGCCTTGGAGAACGACTAATATCCAAGGACTAATCCAATTTGATTTCAATTTGGGGTGCTTTCTCTTTGGTTCTTTGAGGATTGAAGAACCAAACTTTCTGTCGAGGAGTGTATTCGACGTTTCGAGCTCGTTTGTCGTACCAAGATTTTATCCTTTCAGATTGTAGACGTATTTTGTCTTGAGTAAGGTGATATATTGTGTGAAGTTTCCTCTGAAGCTGATGTACGCAGTTTCTGTCTTCTTCAACCTGTTGGTGGACAGCCTCGAATTACGTCAGAGGTTGAAGCCTGTATAAATCTATGCTGGAGTAGCTCCTGTCGTTGTATGTTTTGAGGACCCATAAGCTAATAAAAAGAGTGAAACCCAATAATCCCAATCTTTCTGATTGTCGTGTACATGTTTAGTGAGGTATTGTAGAATTGTTTGGTGTTGACAATCAATCTGACCTTTTGCTTGAGGGTGCAAAGGTGTTATTCTAGTTTTCTTTACCCCTAATAAAAGTGCTGATTCCTTTACTAAGCGAGAATCAAAATTTATACCCTTATCTGTGTTAATTTCTAAAGGTACTCTATAACGGCAAATAATCTCATTAACAAAAATTGTCATTAACAGTAATTGTTTTAGTTCTCATGTTTGAGAGGAAAAGCTTCTACCAATTTTATAAAACTATCCATCACTATTAAAAGGTATTTATTCCCTGAAGAAAAAATTGGAAATGGACCTAGTATATCCATTTAAAGTCTCTCGAATAGAATACCTGAATTTTAAACTTTTGTCTAACTAATCCCTTTATCCGAAGGACCCATTTTGCAATACAAAGTTTACAAGATCTACATCAATTTTCTACATCTAATTTACAAGACGTCCAATAAAATCTTTTTCTACGTTTTTCTAAAATTTTATTTTTTCCAAAATGACCACCGGAAGGTGAGTTATGAGCTTCTTCCAAAATTTCTTTGAGTTTACTTTTAGGAACAATTAATTGGCGAATCTTGTAATTGAGATTAGTAGAAATCCATTCTTTGAAATAAATTGTGTCAACTAATACCAAGGAGTCCCAGTGTGGTCAATAAACTTTGTAACGTGAAATTTCTGCTCGTTCCAGAAAACCTCCGTTAGTGTACAAATTATTTCTATGTGTGCGATTGACTCCTTATCTCGAGGAAGGGTTGCTGTAAGTGATAGAAAACGGGAAGGTGGTAGCAAGCAGGATATCAAAATAAACAACATTAATTAGAATAATAACATAAACCCCAAACTGTATTCTGAAATCGCCTTTTTACAAATTTAACTTACAAACAATTTTGAAAATAACTTTTAAGTACGTGTCATGGGCCAGTGGCCATATAACTATCTTCAATAATATATCACCAACTCCGCTAAATAAAAGGGTCGCGAAAATTGCTCTAGACTTAAACTCGAAAGAATTATCTTAAAGGGAAACTGCCAGGTCCACAGAGAACACTAAAAATCCACCACAAATTGGAAAACGGATATTCACCTCTACCGATGTTTTCCCCTAAGGTATATAGATAATAATGATTAAAATTTATAATGAGATCTTACCATCTATTATTGTCACACAATATATATTCTCCTTTACAATTCCTCTATTCCGCAACGTTCCTCCAATTTTTCACCAAAGAGAATAAAACTTCCACCAAATTCACTTCGCAAAAATCCAAAAACAACAGGGAAACAGTGGCGCTGGAATGAGAGACACAAATAATTTCAACGGAAAGATCCTTCTATGTTCCAGATGCAGGACAGCATACGGACTGCAGAAGGCGTCCTGCGACAGAGAGGCCGAGGTCGACGTTTCTCTCGAGAAAGGATGCCGCGTTTTCCAACCCGGCCTCCTTCTTTATGGAAGCGTGGGTCCGGCTAACGAATTTTCGAATTAGTCCTTCATCTTACCATAGTCCTCTATCGGTCTTTAATAGACTACCACTAATTAATTCCTCTATCTGTGATTTCCCTGAGCACCCTCTTTTCCAAATCCAATTTTATCATTGGTTAACAAATCACTAATCGCCCTCTATATCCTCTATCAATATGGTAATCCGCATCCTCTTCATTGATTAGGATTAGTCAATCAATATCAATATACATCCGGTGGCTCTATCTATCACAAGCTATCGAGCACGAGGCATTCGAAATCCTCGATTACATTATATAGATCACTGTAGACGAGCCTTTGATGCCAACTAGTATTCTCTAGTTGGTAGCAGCTATGCCTCTATACCTAGAAGGAAAAATCAATATCAATACTGTACAGTTCGTCTGTACAGTACTCTCCAGAGTCTCTCTCTCTTTCTTCCTCTCCCTCTCCCTCCCCTCTCTCTTTCTCTCTCTCTCCCTCCCTCCCTCGCTCTCTCACTCTCTCCCTCCCTCCCTCGCTCTCTCTCAATAAAAATAACAATTTATTCGAAAGACAATTTAACACATCCAAGCCCTTACAACTTCTTCCTGCAAAAAGCTATCGGTATAGAAAATTAATTAATTTTTATTCTACATATTTATTTCGTATTTAAAAACTTATTGATTTATTTATTTCAACATGATTGATTTTTTATAAAAGAAACTCGCAAGTTTATTTATTGATATCACAACTTTATTTTCTGAAATTATGGAAGAATTGATCGATCTTCTCGAGGCAAGTTATATTGAATGGGTTAAATAAAAACATCCATTCTTTATCTGGTCGACGTTTCGACGATCACTGTCATCCTCTTCAGGAAAGGATGCGGAGCGATTTTGTAGCGAATACAATATTCGAAACATTTCCCCCGGCTAATTCTCAGCGGGGCAAATAGAGAGAAACCGAAAATGACTCACTATTGTTTATTTGTCGGCTACTGTCTCGGAAGTTATTATTTAACCCATTCAATATAACTTGCCTCAGGAAGATCGATCAATTCTTCCATAATTACTTATCAAAACATCACCAAGGGATAAACTCACAGTAGAAAGTGTACGCACTATTATCTACAAAATTATGTACACTTCTTTCTTTTCTGAAAATTAAAACTGGAATTTTCGTAAGATCAAAGGTAGTGAAGTGACACTGAAAAAAATGGTTGTCAATTCAATGGATCCTTAATACGAAGCTGTTTACGTACATATATATTTTATTGAAGAGAGTTTTAGATTTTCCAACTTAATGTATAGAAGTATATAAAGTGTTGTCAAGGGATTAGAAGGGCTATGGAGAGATTGAAAACCTTTAATTTAGATGATAGAATAAACACTTAGAAATTTAGCTACATAAGGGTTGTGGAGAGTTTGAAAATTATTCTATAATTTAAATGAAGAAACAATCTTATACTTGCCTACCTTTTACCTTGAAAAGGTTTTTTTGGGGGGAGGCAGAGATTTCACTACTTTTTAAAGGAATGCAATACATTTAACAAACAAGTTATAGTTAACATCTTTTAAATACATTATAAATTTATAGGTTTTAAGGTAGGATTTATTTAAAGCGTTTCAGCTGCTAACGTAGAATTTGTTTATGAAACGCCCCATAGGCACTAGAATGATTATAACGAGTCATGGCAAAAAATTCTATTCCGTTATGATATGTTCAATGTATATAGATAATAGTCTTAACATTTTCAGCAATAACCTTCTAACAAGGAATGGTCAGGAACGGAGGAATCAGATATTCCGGGATAGGATAGGACGGAATGGAATGATATGTTCAATATTTAATTTTAATTTCCACCGTGCACTTCAAGTGAGTCACTTAGTCCGTTTCTATTAGCTGCTTTTCACGTAACATCTGCTAAGTTTGTTTATTTTTCTTTTTTTTAAAGTTTCAATATTATAATTTTAATTTTAGACATTTACTGTTTAGCACTTTTTCCAACTTGACATAATATACCTTTTGATATTACTTATTCTTATTCAAAATAACACAATCACTTTCTATGTACAACTTATAACTAAGTTCACTATTTTACACTTTTTTATGGTACATTCTATCTGGATAGAGAAAGAGCCTATAACGATCCTCTATAAGAAGACAATCCTTCACAAGGAGACGAATAACTCAACAAGATGTTCTTAAATGATCCTTCTTTACACATTGCCAACATTCAACATTTTTCAAGTAATCTTCAGATGACCGAGGTTTGAGTTGAATATTGGAAGAATTAATTCCGGTCTTCTGAGTAGAATTATTCTTAAAATATTGAGATTTATTGTTAAAATCCTAAATGGCTTTTATATCCATTGCACGAGTAAGAGCTACTTTCAATTCTTTCTAACTGGAGTGTTTGTCTGATTGAAAAATTATAAATAGCCGTAATAAATTGAGAACAAGCATCTTGATCCTCAATAGAACACTCAGAAAAAACTAAATTTGCATGTCTTTCTAAATCAGAAGCAAGCGTCTGAAAATCTTCAGCAAACTGTTGACGGTGACTTTGAAATTGTGAATAGTACGTTGCTTCCATGTATTTATCACCAAACCTTAATTCTAGCCTAAAAATCAGATTCTCAAAATTAGAAGAAGAAATATCAGATTCAACTAAAATTGACTGCCTTTTCTTTCAAACTAGAAATAATAGAGTTACCGTTTTCATCATATACTTTTATGATAATTTTTATTAAAAGCTTTGAAGAATATATTTGGCGCATACGCATATAAATGAAGCAAAAAGCTTACATCACTGAATATTTGTTGTTCTGATGCGATAAATTGTTCATCAACTAAGCTATACTCATTTAAAGATGGCATGCCTTCAAGAAGATCATGAAGTAAATCATCAATATTACAGTCGTCGTTTACATTACTACTGCATGGCTGTGATTCATTATTTTGTCTCTATAAAATTGATTTAAAAATTGGTTATTCCATATATTTTAATACATGCACATACGGACTAGCAATTTCAAGATTATCTAATGTACCTGCTCGGTTTCTATAATTTTCCTAATTTGACTGATAGCATATTTACTGAGTAGAATACAGTCATCAAATAAATATTGTTTTCTTTTTTTATAGGCATATCTAATCTAAAATTATTTTATACCCTTTAGACAATAAATTTGGTATTGTTATGAATAAAATGCATGTAATTAATTTGAAACTACTAATTATACATAAAAACCTTTATGTGAAATTATATATTCATGCAAATACTAGTTCAATGAGAATAATTCATGGTTTACTAAAAAGAGCCTTAAAAATAATATTTAAAATTTAAGTAGAGTGTAACGTGTTACTAGAAATAAAGGAAACCTTGATATTACAATGAAAAATTATACTTCTTCGAACAAAAACATATATTTATTTCAAAATCTGAATTTGATGCAATTAAGTATTTTAATAAGCTACTAGTAAATAAAAGCTTGTTTATAAATGCTTAGATTATTGTAGTACGTACCAAGCCAATCTGTGACACAAATATCTCATAAAACTTTGTAGAAATTTGTAGTACTCTAGTATATAAAATTGTATTAATTTCAATTATAATTTGATTTTGTATAATTTTTAAGTACTTATGAAATGGAGTTTGTGAAGAGTTAAGAGTTTGTGAAATGGGAATAAAGAAAAAGTCGGATAATAAAGTATCAACAATAATTTTTTTTCAATCGAATAGTCACAAAGACTTTCATACTACGAAATGGTATTTTGCTCGACAAGAAATTTCAAACGGGATAAAATGGTCAAGGATCTTGATTTTATATTTAGGAACTTCAAAATCTGAAATAAACACGAAAACAGAAGCCAAGACGAATAAGTTCACTAATATGAAATGTGTAAATTCAGAATCAAGTTTTGAGGAAGGATCTCAGCTTTCAATAAAAAAACTTTTTTTATTAATTTCCTTAATTGATTTAGTTTCATTCTTTCTACTACTTTTAATCAAGAAAACACTCAATCATAGCTAAAAATCCTCATTTGTTTATAGCAAAACTCATCACAGAACAAAATCAAGGGTTCTCGATCTGATGACAATAATGCAAAAAAATTGTATGAAGTACTCGCATTTATTAATCCAGAACAAAATAATGTTGTTGATGGTTCGTCATTACACAAAAAAGCAATTGTTGGACTGCAGAAATTGAATCTGATCAATATCCGCAGGCGAGTTGACAGCTCCTGTAGCGGAGCCACCGCAGGTGGAGCTCGCGAAAACTCTTTCTGCTCGAGAGAGCAGCAGGAAGCAGTGAGCGCAGAGCGCGCGGTCACACACATGTGAAATAGTGAGAGAGAGAGGGGGGGAATCAGTGTGTAAGTGAGAGGGCGAAAGAGAGCATCGAGCATATGAGAGCGAGAGAGAGGGAACGAGCGCGTGAGTGCGAGAGAGAGAGAGAGAGAGAGAGAGAGTGAGACTCTGGAGAGTACTGTACAGGTGAACTGTACAGTACTGATACAGTGATTTCCTTCCTTATAGCTATAGTGGCATGGCAGTTGCCAACTAGAGGATACTAGTTGGCATTATAGGGTCGTCTACAATGATCTATATATAGGAATAGGGGATTTTGAATATCGCGCGCTTTATCGATTATCCTTAGGTAGAGCCACTGGATGGACATTGATTTGGCGTGATTGATCGATATTGATAAAGTGGGCGTGAATTAACATAGCAATTAAAGGATATAGGGGGCAGTAATTTAACTTTAAGCCAATGACAAAATTAGCATTAGAAAAGAGGGCGCTCAGGATAATCACCGATAGAAGGATTAGTGGTGGTTTTCCAGTAGGCCAATAGAGGATTTCTTTCAGGAAGTCTAAGGACCAATTGAGGTTGGCAAAACGCGACATCCTTCCTCGAGCGGAGTGTTGGCCTCGGCCATTCTGTGCCCGGTCGCTCTAGCAGCAACAGTCTGTTCAGTAGTTTTTCCAGCATCGCCATATTTTTCCGAAGTGCAAAAGAAGGTAATCTCAGAAGTTTCCTGTTCGCTGGGGGTTTTCTTATAGATGATTGTAAAGGATTCTATTTAGTGGAAGTCATAGTGGAAAGTATTTCATTCTAAATATTGTTGTTTCTTTGCAGTTTTCAGGAAATTGGCGGAATTCCTTTTTGTGTTAGTTGTTTCCCAGTTTTAGTCCCCCCAGTTCTATCAACTAATAATGTATTATCCAGTCCACAAAACCCATCACTACTTGATAAAAGATAAGGAAGAAGCACACGACTTTCACAAAAAACCTCATGTGCAGAATCTCCTTCATTGTCTGACACGAACAGCAAAATTATCAAGCAACACAAAGTGGGTTATCTCCAAAATGTTTATTGATGCTTTACTCACAGAAAAGTAGAAGGTCAGAATCAAGACAAAAACGTTCGTCTCCAGAATCGATTCACCATTATTTGAATCGAAGAAACAAATGTCACAGAAAGTACAAGTACATAAAAGTAGAAAACGTAACATGTCTTTCTCATTAAAACGTGTGGATTTCAAAATACTTGAAGCATCTGCACCAGCATTGAAGTCTGTAAGACCATTAACTGATGATCTAATACAATCTCCTAAATCATCACGTCAACATGCATCATTACCTAACAATTTTCACCATAAAAAAATATTAACAGAAAGTAGACCATTAAATTCAACAGACAATAATAAACGGATACCTTCTCAAGGATACTTGAATAGTGAGATACGACAATCTCAAAATAATGAAACATCAAGTGACATCGATGATGAGATGCCAGTAGTTCCAACATACTTCCATGATCAAACAGCATCTCAACGTAACTCAGATGATGAAACAGTATCATCTCCATCAACACCTTCTAATCATGAAATAGCATTTCGAGGTAACCTTATTGATGCACAAGCTTGTGTACACTCTGATCATGATGATGAAACAGCTTCTCGAGGTAATCCCATTGATGCTCTTGATGCAAGATCTCCAGCGCACACTAATCATGATAATACTCAAAGATCACATGAAAGGGATCAACTACAAACACACTGAAATAATCATGACGGACCACGTATCTATAAATTTTAATAATTATTGTATTTATAATCCCTAGTAGAAATTTGATAGGGTTTAGTTTAATATAACCTATAATATCATAATAAATGTATACATCATCTGAATATTTTAAATATAAAAAATTATAATTTTTTTATTTAAAAAATTATAATAAAGTAGTAATACATATCACACTAACAGAAAGGAGCTAGAGCCATATTGGTCTGTGGAGTAAGAATGCTGCGTTCTGCATTGTTTAGCGCTTGTAACGGTCCTGTCCCTCCCCGTGTAAACAGAAAGCGTTCGCCTCGAGTTTAATATATGTAAATAGTGCGCGTCGTCTCGTGTATAGCGTTTGGCAAATTCGCGCCTTTTCTCGCATTATATGTATATTAAATGTATACGCGGTGTAAATAGAATATGAGCGCGTTACCTGTAGGGAGTATCGGATTGATGTGTGTATCAATCCGAGCTCAATGTGTATATACGTGTTTTCCTATAAAAGCGGCGGTAAGGCCCGTTCGCGGCATTATTCAATCGTAGACTTATCTATTGCGTGTTGAATTAAATAAAGCTTTGGTACGTTGCAGCATCAATATACCTGTGTATTTATTATAACTCCTCATTCCTCTCTATCTTCCTAACCAAGAAAAAGAACCATTACATTGGCGATCCTGCCAGGATAGAGAGAAAGAGAGTTACAAAGTTTGTACAGAGATTTGATTCAATGGTGCCTATATTTTTTCCGGTGAGTTTTCCGTGGCCCGGAGAAGAGCTCGTCAATCATCCGGAAAATCCTGTTTATGATTTCGGAGAGAGAGTACAGGAACTGGCCTCCGAAAACTATCAGTTGGGAGAGTTGATTTGCTTGTTAGAGGAAAGAGTGTATCGTCTCGAAGAATAAAATTTAAAGTTGGCTCTAGAACGTTTAGACGTGTTAGAGGAAACCGTTGAGCAGAGAAACGTTGAAGTCGACGCTCGTCTGCAGAAGGTCGAAGAAGAAATCGACGTTTCGACATTAAAAATGTCAAACCTTTCAATTTAAAAGTGTTTTGCTAGTATAAAAAAATTGCTAGTGTATAATAAGTGTATAAATAGTATTTTCTTTCCGTGCAAAAAATATTTATCATAAAAGTAATAGTTATATGTATATCAGAAGTAGAATCTCGGGTTTTTTTATTAATATATATTTCAATAATAGTTCAAAATATTAAAAATGTCAATTAAAAATGTCAAACCTTTCAATTTAAAAGTGTTTTGCTAGTATAAAAAAATTGCTAGTGTATAATAAGTGTATAAATAGTATTTTCTTTCCGTGCAAAAAATATTTATCATAAAAGTAATATATATATCAGAAGTAGAATCTCGGGTTTTTTTATTAATATATATTTCAATAATAGTTCAAAATATTCATGGTTAAATTTGTTTAATATACAATATTGTCAATGACTTATAAATATTGCAATATTGTGTGGGAGACAAAAAGCCGATACAATATGAACTAATGAAATATACGAATTTCGAAAAATAATATCCGAAAGGAGTTATAAGAGAAAATTTGCTTAAAATTTGCAACTGAAATTTTTGTAAATTGTAAAAGAGAATTTTATAAATTTTTTCACATGAAAAAACAATAATTTCGGAAGAAAAAAATTTTTTCGACTTAAGCGAGATTCGAACTCTGATCGGAGAGTTTGAGGACGGGAGCTTTACCTCTGAGCCATCTAACTCTTAGTAGACCAGCGGTGTTATACTATCTGTGCCGAGTACACTATAGTATGATGGTGAAAACACGCAGTTCTAAGCTCCTTGAGGAGAATCAAGGTAGTTTAAAGGGAAAAAGAGATGCTTTGAATGAATCTCTTGCTAAATTAAAAGACGACACCCACATTGACAATGCTCTTGAAGATGAAGTAATGGCTTTCAATGAGCAAGTTAATGAGAATATGCAAAATATACTTTTGTATATAGAAGAAAATGAAGTTGCTTTGCAAGATTTGACAAACAGTGTTCAAACTTCCGAAGAAAATTATCAAGAAGCTCTTAGACAAATAAAAGAACTTGAATTGAAATTAAATAAAAGTGAAAAGGAGCTTGAAAAACGATGCCAAAAACAAGATTTTGAGCGTCGTGATAATTGTAATGAGGCATCTAGGGGTGTTGAATTGATTAATACAAAAATTCAACAACTCACAACAGATGTGAATGACATAAAAACATATGCTGAGAATATAAGTGAGGATGCGGATAAAATACGCATTTATATGTCCCAAGATATAACTCCAGAGTCAGCCATAAATGAAGGAGCTGTGGAGCATATAATTCAAAAGTATTTCGAACAATACGAGAAACAGAGAAACTTGAGGGATAATTCTCAAGTAAAATCTCTAGAGGAGCGCATTGTTTTTTTGGAAAATGCCAATAAACATTTGCTATCCAGATTGACAAAAGCGGAAAATTCGAATAAAAGTTATAGTACTCTAATAACAGAGATGCAGGACGTAATAATCGATCAAGATCAGCAATTCAGCGATTTAAGAACATTTAAGTTAAACGCTGAGAATGAAATAGACATTCTGCAAAGCAGATTAAGCACTCATGAGCTTAGCGTCGATAAGCATAGTGAGCAGCTCTACGATCTCATGAAAATGACGAAAAATGTCAAAGATCATGAGATTGAAAATGAACTGAAAATTGATCTATTCAAAAGTCGGATCAATAAAGAGAATGAAAAATCTAGAGTTACTCGAAATAACTCAATAAAATGGTCAGATGATGAAATAAGAGATAGGAGAGCTTCGACTAGACGATTATCCAATAGTAGTCGATCTCCTTCGCCCATGAGACCAATAAAAGACAGGCTAAGAGAAAATATAACTAAGCCTAGTTTAATTTTGTCTCCGGACAGGAGTACAAGAGTAAATCAGAGTTTCTTAAACACGAGTCGTTCTGCTTTTCGGAGAGAAAAAATGTCTGCTCCTATTTTCAAGGCTGATTTATCTGATAAGCCTATGAAATTTTTAAGGGAGATTAAAAGATATATGGGATCGGAGGATTTGCCTCTAGACGATGTCAAGTATATTTTGGCACGTTCTTTGAGAGGTATAGCAGGTAGTTGGTGGGATATGATAGAAAATTCTATCTCATCATTCGATCAATTCGAAAAAGAATTCAAACAGAGATTTTGGAATTCTGATATCACTGACCAAATCAAAAGAAAAATTGAATATGGTACATACAGTGATATGGAGAAAAAGACTCGAGTAGAATATACTACTGAATTAATGAGTCAAGCAGTAGACATAGGAGAAATGTCTGAAAAAGAGCTTGTAAGAAAACTTGCGGATCATCATGGATTCGAAGTAAGATTTGCAGTTTCTACACAGAAAATAGAAACTAAATCAGGTTTGCTTGATTTATTATCTTGCAAAGATATTGGAATGCAGAGGATAAAAGAGAGTAAATCTGCATTATCCAATAAATCTATGGATTCTGGTGCTAGTACTAATTCGACAGTACAGAATTCTCAGGAAAATTTTAAACCTTGGAACAATCAAAGGTTTAATAATAATAACAGTAACAATCTGAATAGTCAAAGTAAATCCGAGGAGAGCTCTGAGACTAATAAAATTCAAGCTAAATCCGGAGAAGCTGCGACTAGTCAGAAAACTTCTGGTGGACAGAGTACATTTTAAAAAATGCCACAGAAGAGTACTGGTACTAAATCGAAAAATGGACATGATATTTACTCTTTAGATAGAGAAATTTTAAAAAATCCGTTAGAGGCATGCGGAATGTCGGGAAACTAACGACAGTCGCAGCATGTGCCCCGGATTTTATCTCAAATAGAGAGAGTAATGAGGCGACTGATTCTAGAAAAGGATATATTCAAACGATTTTTGAAGATCCTAGAGGAGCCTTGTTAGATGGTCCCGAGGAGAGAATTCAAAAATGCCAAAACACAGAGTGTCCTGTGATTAAAATAAATTTGCAAGATGTCGAGGTAGAAGCTCTCATCGATACAGGCAGCCCTATCACGTGCTTTTCTGATGAATTTTACAGATTGCATGTTGATAAATTTAATAAATGTCCAACGTTACCTATTATAGGACAAGTTATTAAAGGGGCTATTGGAGCTCAATCTGTCCGTCTAAAGATTCAATTTTTTGCGGAAGTTACTATTGGAAAAACAAGCAAAAATCTTAATATCATTGTAATTCCGAGATTATCTAGGGACTGCATAATTGGAGTTGATGCTATGGAAAGTTTTGATATGTCTATCAAATTTCGTATGGGCACAGTGGAGTTAAGAGAATCAAAAGATAATATGGAATGGTTAATTTATAAAACCTCTCCATTGAGTATAGAAGAGACATCGTTGCATTGAGGCAATCGAAGACTTTGGAGAAGTTGAGGATTATTGGAGTGAGGAGGAACAAGCCGAATTAAATGCAGGTCGGACTTTTCTCTCTGAACTCAATAAAAATTACTCAGAGTTGCATGGAAATCAATGCGAAGCATCTCTGGTAATTAATAATTTGTCATCAGATGACACAGATCTGTATGACATTACAGTGCAAGAAGTAGAAGAGAAACTTCAGAATTGCCTCTGTAAAAATCCGAAAACTATCGACAGTCTCAGAAATCTCATCTGGAGATATAAAAATGTTTTTTGTAAAAAACCAGGATTATTAAAGAATTTTGAATATAAAATCAAGATCAAAGATGATTCTACATTTTATGTTGCTCCATATCCTATTGCAATTAACAATAGAGAAATTGTTAGAGCAATGATAAAAAAGATGTTAGACTGGAAAGTGATTAGAAGGTCAAACAGTCAATACATTAGTCCATTGGTAACTCCAGTAAAAAAAGACGGAACGGTGAGGCCGTGTCTTGATGCTAGAGAGGCAAATAAGCGCTTTGTAAAAGATTATGAGTCTCCTAGAAATGTAGAGGAATTATTGCAAATTTGTGATGAGATTGCAGTGATGACAAGTCTTGATTTAACGAGTAGTTTTTGGCAGATACCGTTAGCCGAAGAAAGCAAAAAATATACTGGTTTTATGCACGAAGGCAAAGTATATGAATTTAACGTTTGTCCTTTTGGCACCAGTGTAAGTACCTCAGCATTAGTGAGAGGTTTAGATTTTGCTATCAGAGGGCTCGGTAAAAACATAATAAATTTTGTAGATGATTTATTATGTATCTCCGGATCAGAAGAAGCTCATTTAGAGCATCTTGAAAAATTGTTTAAAAGACTAGAAGAGTATAATTTCACTCTTAGTCTTAAAAAGACACATTTCTTTAGACAAGAAATTGATTTTCTTGGCTTTACGCTTACTCCTGAAGGAATAAAAGCTCAGGAAGCAAAGCTTGAATTAATAAGAGAATTTCCAATACCTAGAAACCATAGACAATTAAAAGGTTTTCTTGGTTTGGTAAATTTTTATGGTAGAATGGTTGATAAGTTTGCATATGCAATTGAACCATTATTCAGATTATTAAGAGTAAAAAAGTGGGGGTGGGGGGACAAAGAGAATGAAGCATTTCAAAATGTTAAACAGTTATTTTTGGAAAATGCTACTTTGTCTCATCCTGATCCTACGAAACCTTATATATTAAGAACAGATAGTAGTGATTTTGCGATATCAGGTGCTCTGTCTCAATTAGATGAAAATGGAGTGGAAAAAGTCATAAAGTTCGTTAGTCGTACTTTAAAAGGCAGCGAATTGGCTTATTTCACTACTGAAAAAGAACTTCTTGCAATTGTTTTTTGCATAATGAAGTTAGACGATTATTTAAGAATGGCGAAAGTGCAGGTGAAAACTGATCACCAAGCACTGATTTATATGTTTAATTGCCGATTTACCAGTGCGAGAATACGCAGATGGGTAATGGCAATACAAGACTACGATCTTCATTTTGAACATGTAAAAAGGAAAGACAATGTCGTGCCTGACTTATTATCAAGGCATCCCGATTACATGACCACGGTAAGAAACAAGCCTGGAGAAATTGTAATCTCGGCTGTTAATAGAAAAAGAAAACTGAGTAAAGAAATGATTTCAGTTTTTAAGAATTTTAAAACTCATCAAGAAGAAGATGAGAAAACTCAGCAAATGAAAGCTAAAGCTGTACCAGTTTTAGACAAAATTCCAAATAAAAATCTTAAAATGCCGACTTATATTGTGAAAGATGATTTGACTTATAAAAAAAATCGTTTTGAGCAGTATTTGTTGGTGATGCCAGAAAAGTTCATAAGTAAATTCATTATAGAATTACATGAATTTTATGGTCATATTGGATCTAGGAAATTACAAAAAATGATACAAGAAGATTTTTATGTGAAAAATTTGAAACATAAAATTTCTTACTTGTTATCTACCTGTGACTCGTGTCAAAGAAATAAAATTTCGACAAGGCCGAGCACTGCTAAAAGACAAACAATCATTCCAGAGAAGCCCGGTGACTTATTATCTGTGGATTTTTATGGTCCATTACCGACTTCTACTGCAGGAATGAAGTATATCTTTGCAACAATTGATGTCTTTAGCAAACTGGTAGTTTTATACCCGATAAAAAAAGCCAATACGTCTACTGTATTGAGAAAAATTTTCGATCATTATATAAAAAATTTTGGAAAGCCAAAGAGAATCATGTGTGATCATGGTACTCAATTTACTTCTAAAAAATGGCAGCAAAAATTAGAAGAAGAAAATATACAATTAGTATACTCTTCTGTGCGCCATCCACAAGGAAATGTGGTAGAAAGAGTAAATCGAGAGCTTGGTCGGTTTTTCAGAACGTTCGTTAGTGATAAACATACAGGATGGGCTCCGTATGTTAATATCATTCAATCTATTATTAACGAAACGTATCATGAAACAACTGAGTACACGCCTCTGGAGTTACATTTAAATATAAAACCTAGTAGGGTGTGGAAGGTATGGATAAGAACTAATATCCATGCGGATGATTTAATACATGAAGAAAAATTATTCTTGGCAAGAGAAAGAATTAGAAAAAAGGGTGAAAAACGTAATGAAAAATTCAATAAGGAAAAAAGCGTTTTTTCACAAAATATGAAATTGGAGAGGAAGTACTTGTACGTGCTAACAATGTCTCGGATGCAGAGAATAGACAAGTATCTAAATTTTTCTCTGTATATGAGGGGCCGTACGAGGTACAGAGGAAAATAGGTGAAGATACCTATTTTTTAATCGACAGAAATACACAAAATGAGAGAGGAAGATTTCACGCGGATGACTTGAAAAAGTACAAGCGTCGCGTAGAAATTTAAACGGCGAGAGTCGAGCTACGCTCGCGCCGAAACTCTTATAAGAGTTGCATGAGTTGAAGAGAGAGAGAAAGATAACAGACTGGCGTTCTCACTCGCTCGCATTGTAAAGCTGTCACCTGTTTGTATACACATAATCAGGTGATCAGTTTGGTTTTTTTATTCCTCTATTCCTGGCGATTTGCACGAGAGAGGAGAGGTTCATTGATTTAAATATTAGACGTTTAAAATGTAGATAATTTATTTAAATTGGGATGGTTTAAATCATTAGATGTTAAAAACTAGAAAGTAGTAAAAATTTTGTATGTTAGATGTAAGATTGTGAGTTTTAATGATTATTTAGATGTTTTTAATGAAATAAACACTCTAGTCTTGATTTATACATAAGGCTAGAGTGTATTTTAAATAAATAAGATGTTTTATTTTAATTATAATTGTTTATTTAGATGTAACAGAGTTACTTCGTTTAAAGTGCTCTGATTTAGATTTTAAAATGTTTAAAAAATCAAATAAATTTTGCGTAAATAGGCAAAATTTTAATTTATTTTGATTTATTTTAATTTCTAATTGTTGGAAAATAGCAACAATTAGAAATTTTAGATGGAAAAAAATTTTTTCCCCGAGGTGGGATCGAACCGACGATCTTCGGGTTCGAAGGCACGCATGCTGGCGCGGAGCCATCATGCCATATGTTTGTACTGATAAAAATCTGAGTCAAGTGTTAGATTGGCAGTGAACATTTTTTTTCTTTTGCAGTTTTGTAGACCTCCTGAAGGCATTAATGGAGTGCTCTATTGGTAGTCATCCTTATCTCCTGAAAGCGTTGAGGGAGAAGGAATAGTTTTTTTTCTCTCTTCCTTAATATGAACTCTTGAAAGCGTTGAGAGAGTTCGAAGAGGCATAATGTGCGACGAAGACCTTCTGGAGGAATCCATGGAAGAGATCCTGGGCGATTTGGAGGGTCTGGCCGCGGTCGGCAAGGAGGACAAGGCGACCCAGACGGGTCAAGATGCTTGGAAGGAGAGGCCAGGGGACCGAACCTTTGCTGCGGGCGTCTTTCGAAGAATATTTTATGTAAAAAATAAAGAAAGTGGGGATTTCTGTTAATTTATTGTTATTTACAATAATAATTAATTAACAGAAGGGGACTATGTAACGGTCCTGTCCCTCCCCGTGTAAACAGAAAGCGTTCGCCTCGAGTTTAATATATGTAAATAGTGCGCGTCGTCTCGTGTATAGCGTTTGGCAAATTCGCGCCTTTTCTCGCATTATATGTATATTAAATGTATACGCGGTGTAAATAGAATATGAGCGCGTTACCTGTAGGGAGTATCGGATTGATGTGTGTATCAATCCGAGCTCAATGTGTATATACGTGTTTTCCTATAAAAGCGGCGGTAAGGCCCGTTCGCGGCATTATTCAATCGTAGACTTATCTATTGCGTGTTGAATTAAATAAAGCTTTGGTACGTTGCAGCATCAATATACCTGTGTATTTATTATAACTCCTCATTCCTCTCTATCTTCCTAACCAAGAAAAAGAACCATTACACGCTAATGCGTACATACATATGTGCAGAACGTTCTGCAATGGATCAGCATGCATACACTTAATTATATAATTAAGAGTATGCTTATGCACTGCAACAAAAAAGGACTGTTTTGTTGATCGAAGAAGACGACGACGACGACGCATAAAAATTGTTCCTTACGCTCGAAACTAGGATTACTTACAATGGAAACTATTATTGCTTTAATAATCAACACAGTGGCCTGTTACTGCATAGTCAGAACATTGTTTATCTTTATGCTAAAAGGAGACGAAAATTATATTCGGAGAAGAGTGTTACTTCTTTTGTAAGGTTATTTTAATAGTATATAATTCATACAATGAGACATTCATACATTTTATTGTAGTTATTAATTTATTATATTTCTGTAAATATGAAGGACGATCCATGTTGACATAAAACATTGAAAGTATAAAAAATAAGAAGTGAAATGAAATATTTATGGAAATTTTAATAATTGAAAAAGTTAAATGAAATATGTATTGAATTTTGAATAAATTTAGAAAATAAAAAATTGAAAGTATAAAAAGTTTTGTAAAAAGAAATGAGATACTACAAAGTAATAGTTTTAAAAAAATTCGTATACGTATTATTTTAATTTACAGTACTTTTAGCCCTTGCGGGTATTACTCTATAATTCTATAAATTTCTACAATTATATGTACTCTTACGTCCTATCTACATTCTCACCTCATAGGTAGGACAGTATTTGTGTGGATTTTGTTTAGATTATGAGGGTCAAGTCGCTAGATTATTAGACTCGTTTCCGGTAGCAATATGTTACGATTAAGTATTTTATACGACTTATCTTTATTTTTCTTCTTCTGCTGTCTTTACATCGCTGACACTGCTGTTCTCGTCTTCTCCTTTCTGCTTAATTGTGGTTTGGGAGGAATGGTAGGCTTCCGAAATGAAGCACTCGTTTTACGTTTAGTAAATAATGTATTTGTTTTCTGAAATTCACAAGATGAGTAATTTGTAGTACTTTGTAAAAATCTCCGCTAGTTTATGGACCGCGTGGTACGGAGTTCGGACTTGAACACGACTAATTAAAATGAGGCCAATTCGACTCTTTTAAAGCCTGAATATGATGACCAATTCTTAAAGTATAACGCTTAATAATCATTGTAAAGAGTATATCGATTACCGAAAAAGTAACACTACTAACTGCGAAATTTACATTCTAATTCTCTTCGTGTTTTGAATTTTGAAAAGCTAGTATTTTAATTTACAATTAATAGATTTAAAAATAAATAAATAACTAACGTCATAGGACGTTACAGTGCTTATTATTAACAATTAACTGTATCTGCTATTGAACCAACGATACATTAGATGAGTAAAATAAGTTTTAATTGTAATAAATTGCAAACAAATTTTATAGAAATATTATATTTCTACAAATGTGTTGAATAATTTGTATAATTTTATTGGGTTTCTTCTATTATTCCTACAATTTACTTTTTAAAAATAGATTGTGTTTATACAAAAGTTATATCATTTAAAAGAAAAATTGAAAGAATATATTCAATAATTTGTATAATTTTATTGTATTTCTTCTATTATTCCTAAAAATTACTTTGTAAAAATAAGATAATGAAATAGAAGGTAGACAAAAATAGAACAAAAATTAGAAGTACAAAATAAACATAATAATGCATCAAATCAATATTTAGTAATCTTGATCACAGTTATTGTAAAAATATTCATAATGATATAACAATTCATGAAAATGAACAAATTTGTAGCTCAGAAGTATTACAAATGGATACGCATAAATAAATTCATAGCTCAGTAATCTTTCAAATGGATACACATAGTTTTAACCATGGAACTGAATACAATAATATACAATAAAACATTATAGTAGAAGAAAACTATCTTGATGAAATGAATATTCTTGATAATAAGGTATTTATTAACCTCGATCACAATTACTGTCAAAATATTCATAATGAATTAACAATTCATGAAAATGAACAAATTCTTAATTCAGAAGTAGTTCAAGAAAACTATATTGGTGAAATGAATATTCTTTGTATTCACTATAATGCAAAACATTTTCACGGTGAAAGGGTTGCAAATAGAGGCAATTCTTTTAATCATTGTTATAATCATGGAAATGTTGATTTAAATAATTATGATGACTTTCCTAACGAATTAAAGCAACTTTTTAATTCAGAACTTGAACTATCAGTAGAGTTTTTAATACATTCTTTGGTATAATAATTTATTCTCTTTTGCATCTTTTAATGCCAATATCATTGATTTTAATAATAGAAGTCCTGGGCCTTATTGTTTCAAAATACAAGATTAAATGTATTACAAAATTAATACAACACTGAAATCTACTAATAGTGAAAGACCTTCTTATGGTCAACTTTTTATTATAGATGCTAATGAAGCTATTGAACACCGTTTAGCACAAAATAATGAAATACGTCAAATATTAATAAAATTACTTGAGAATATGATGAGAAATCATAATGAATTTGCTAAATCATATGAAATGATGCGTGATGAACTAATGAAACACGATATTAATTCACCTCAAGAATTAAATTTAAATTTTTCTTTTAAGCCTGGAACTGATAAGCGATGTTACAATTTTCAGAGAACAAATGTAGTTGCTGCAATATGTTCAACTACAGCTGATGGAGAAATTCCTGATGCTTGTGTTGTTATAAAACATAAAGATTCAAAACAATTACAAACAGTAAGTGTTCTGGATCCAAATGTCGAACCTTCGCTTTATCCTTTGTTTTATCCAAAGGGTACTCGAGGATGGCATCCAAATTTGCATAAGAAAGATGCTAAAACAAGAATATCAAGAGCAGCTTATATGAAAAGTAAAATTGCTATACCAGCAAATGGTTTTAACCCTTTTATTAGAGGTGGTCGCATTATTTCAGCAATTTGTTGTTGATTCTTATGTTAAAATAGAAAAAGATCGTATCGATTATTGTAAGTCGCATGTAATAACAGAGATTTGACAGAACTTCAACGATTGGTCATAAGTAAGTAATAATTTTTTCCAATTATGATTTTTTTTAAATATCACAAAAAATAAAAAATAATAAATTTTACAGGTCTATTTTACAACTTTTTGAATAGAAATAAATATTCTAGTTCAGAGAAAATTGGTTACTTATTAGAAGCAACTTATACCATAAGGCAAAATATAAGGGACCTTCGCGAGGCACAGAAGAAGGCAGTTCGTGGAAGGAGTGTTAATCCTCCAAAATTTTTAAGATATGACTATATAGAATCTTAAATAATATCAAAGTTAAAAACATATAAGTATAGAATTGTTGAGACTTGTATTTACAGTTTCTATTTTTGTAATAGCATATTGAAATCTCCAAAAAAATCATTAGAAAAAAATAATTTTTTAAGTAAATAAATGTGATAATTGTAGATTAAGTATTGCTATATCCAAAAGAGTTTAAAAAAAATAACTTCTTAAGTAAACAATTGTGATAATTACAGCTTTAGAATTGCTATATCTAAAAAATAATTTATGTTAAAAACATTAAGGTTTTGTTATTTATAGTTTCTGCTATTGCTATAGTGTGATGATACTCGAAAACCCACTAAGAACAAAATCATATGAACAAAAAGTAGTTTTATGTTTTTTATTTGTTTAATAACAATGAAAATAAAAATATTTATTTTTTATTAAGTTGAAGTAAATATAAAAGCTTTTTGTATAATGTATGAATCTATCGCTCGAGCTTAATGGATAATCAATAAGAATTTTACAATGAAAATTTTTTACAATTAAGAATTTTACCTTAATAATGATAATAAATCACACTACTAAAGACATAATTTAGACCAGATTTTACAACGAATACGCCAGCTAGAATTAAAAATTGAAACTTAAAAATCTGACTAATTATAAATACTAATAATCTTACTTTTTTCAATGATCGAACGCTTATAACAGCATCGGTGTCGCCAGATGGTGATGTGACACCAACGAGGATCAACAATCAACTAATTCCAGTCGCCGAGAACACAGATCTTTATACTAAGAACTCACTCATACACAGTAATTAACAATATGTATATCATTTGAATATAATACAAATACAGATGTTCTGTACGGCGGTAGAAGAGTCGGTCTACAGACCGATAACATACGGAAAACATACCTTTCGAGGAAGTGGCACAAGTTTAATAACATGTAGTAGGCACGAGAGCCCGCGCAGCAAATTCAATCGTTCCATGATTTCAACGTATACGCAGTAATATGGCCGGATTGTTACCTAACAGCTCGGACTCTTGATCCTCCCGCAAGGATGTGCCGCTCCGCTCCGCTAGCCAATTACTATATATGTATGTTAGCTATGTATGAGAAAGCAAAGCGGTGTGCCACCTCCTCTCGCTTACTATCATCCGCATCTCACTCACTCATTCCCCGCACAGTCTCTCTATTCGATAAGTTACCATTGAAATTAAAAATACAAACCAAAATTATAATTACGAATTTTTTGAACTAGATTTTAAATTTGAAATAACATTTTTATAACTTGCTTTGAGGTGGCACGTATCCTCAGCTCTATTAAGCGTGCCATTAAAATATTGAATATGTAACATCTCCGAGAACCGTCTACAAAAAGTAGACAGTTCTTTATCCATGATTTTAATATTATCAAATTTGAACGAGTGTCCCGTCTCTATCGCATGTACCGCGATTGGAGAGGAAAGATCTCCTTTTTCTATATAGTGTTTGTGCTCTGATTCTCTATTTCTTAAAGGACGATAGGTTTCACCTATATAAGTTGAATCGCAGTCGGCACAATCAATTTTGTATACAACATTTCTAGTTTCGCTAACAGCAGTCGGGTCCTTGCCTAGCTTAATAAATTTATTGAATTTATTGTCAATCTTATTTACTAACAATATGTCATTCTTTTTTAATACAGTTTTCAATTTGCTGTTAAATTTCTCATAATACGGAAAGACTGCAACATTTTTTTTAACCGTGACATTTTCATTTATTTTCGAATTTTTATTATCACAGCTATTATTATCATTACAGTTAACTATATTTGAGTTATCCGAATCTATGCCCTCAGTTTTGTTTTGCATGAGGCCAAGATTGCGAATAATTCGATTTTTTGAATATTTATTAATGAGTTCGATCGGATAATCATTCGCAATTAAAATCTTTTTTGCATACTCTATATTGTACGAGTGGAACCGCGAATCGGATAGTAACATTGCTCTATCAAGCAGGTTGTATAAAATTGCAATCTTCTGATTTTTGGGGTGATGTGAATAATAATTTATATATCTAGCCGAAGCTGAATCAGTTTTCTGAAACCAGTTTGTAAAAATGTTATCATTATGCTCATAGAAAATGGTTATGTCTAGAAAATTAGTACTATTGTTAATTTCATTTTCATAAGTGAACTGGAATTTTTTGTTATAATTATTGAAAAAATATCAAGAACAAACTCCACCTTTTCTTTCTCAACAGTCAGAAGGCAATCATCTACGTATCTATAATATAAAGGTATGCTCGCCTTGATAATGTTTAAACAGTGTGTTTCAAGCTCTTCTAACACTATATTTGCAAAGACAGGACTCGAGCAAAATCCCATAGGAGCACCCGAGACCTGTTTATAATATCTACCATTAAATACTAAATAAGTGCAATCAAGCAAAGTTTTAATACCATCTATAAATTCGTCCTTACAAATACAATTAATATTAGAAAGCCATTTCCACCTGTTTTCAATCGCAGAAATAATCATTTCTTTTGGCAGAGTTTGGCAGAGTAAATAATTTCACTATAACAAAAATATCAGAATTACAAAAAGTATTTTTGTTTTTTATTCGCCCAATTACGATCTAATTAAAATATGAATTTTTATTAAGTTATAGTAAATAAATACTATTTATCAAAATAATGAAAAAATATATAAAATGAATTGTTATTTTCAGTTTTTTTATTTTTATAATTTCATTATATTATTATTAAGTTGTACTACACACAAAGAACTGTTTATGTAAATGGAACAGTCTGTAAAATTAATAAAGTTGTTTTAATTTTATTTTATTTGAATTATTTTCAATGATATTGTATTTCAATAATACTTAAATACAATACATTAATTCATTTCCTTGTATTTAACTAATATTTAAATAAGTATTTTTCTGTGAATAAAAATTTTTAAAATTCAATTTTTTTTGTTATATCGCATGACTAATCGCGCAATAAATCACACGATTAATCTTGTCGTGAATAATTTGTTAACATCACGCGATTCATTGCGCGATTAGTAGCGTAAATAATCGCACGATCAATCATGCGATTAATCACGCGATTTTTTTCAGTAGGGGTCAGTTTTGTCGTGTTAATCAACGTAATCAGTGGCTTACTGTTGTCTATTCTGAATTTCATATTGCAACGTACACGGACCCCATTCCCTATTAAAAATTTTATTTTGTAACTTTATTGAATAAAATAAACGCATATGCATGTAATTAACTTATATAATTATAATATTCATTTATCATTTATTAAATTATTTGTATTTTCTATTGGCTTTTCAAGTTGGCGTGTCGCGCGCTCTATTTAAATACATGGATTATGGCACCGACTTGTAACGGAAATATCTTACATTTCATGTCAGATTTTATTCAAATAAATGCTTGAATGATATTCCTTGATTCAAGAACTATGTAAAACGTAAAAAATCCGACTTCAAAATATTAATTTAATCATCAGAAACATCGTTGTAAACTTAAGAGAAACACACAGCGTGCGCGCAAGAGTTAAATCGACAGCCACGGCTAAGATTGCTTCCGGACGAGTGGAGAGGGCATATTTCACTTGTTTGACAAATTTCTGAAATACGTACGAAATAGACATTTTACATGCCGATTATTATTTTTTGAGGCACTTTTGCCATATAAATTTGTAACGTACATGATGCTTAGTTCATCAGCTTTCGACTTATCTACAGTTTCTAGGATAAATTATGAATTAACATTGTAAAAACAGCAACACAAGCGTTAGAATCTCGCGACCAGCATATTTTTATATGAGTTATTTTGTTTCTCGGAGTTTGTATTTAGCAACAAACCATTATCTATTATTATTTAAGCATCGATGAACATCCGTATGTTTTTATTTTTGCGAAAATTAATTATTTACAGCGACAAAATATTAATAAGCGCAAATGTAATTAATTGTAATTAATTGTGACCCGAATTGTCATGTTTTTCGCTGGAAAATTTCGGATCGTCATGTATTTCGCTGGCAGAATCCGAATTGACATATTTTTCGCTGGGATTTTCGTTGACACATTCTTTGTATGGACTGACAATATGTTCGTTCGTTCTTTTGTATTTTAAGTCGCATCCCCTGTCGGTATTAGCGACTCTTATTCCCTGCGTTTTTATGAGTCCTCAATTAGTGCATTCAGTCCACTATTGAGAAACTTGCAAATCTGCAAGGGAACGAGGACCTACAGTTTTATGTACAGTGAAATATACATGTTGTACACAGTAGAATCTGAACCACTGCAGATCAGATGTATAGGCACTTATGTAAACAAAGAGGTGTCCCCAAAATCGTCAAGAGCCATTTCTAGCCTGATATTCTACCGATTGAGCTATCGTCGCTCTTGACAATATGTTGTAACGGGACGGAGGAAAATGAAACTGGATACATTTTTTTTTCTTTAAACTGAAAGTAAAGGAACTTGCCCGGATTTGATCTCGCGCTCCTGAGATCTCTAGGTGCGTGCTTTATCACTGAGCCAACAACACACTGTCATATGTAGCGCGAAGTCTAGCTCACACAGTCCCTCATACGTTGCAGTTTCCCACAAGAACTAAATCAATTCTTTTACGTTCAACTTCTTCACACAGCCAGGAGGCGCGTGACCCGTCGATCAGAGTAGCAATCTCTCAGAAATTCCTTTCTGTGCAGTACCTTTAACTCCTGTCCGAGCTCGGGCTCCAAAAATGAAAATTTTTAAATCGCAAGCTGCCGAGAATGCCACTACAGGAATCTGTTTCAGGAGCGTTACCGGCATTCAAACCATGTAGGTTATTGAGTTAGGCGTTATTTGTAACGAGGCGAAAGAAGATCCAACTTGACTAAAAGTAAAGCGGTGGTCCGGGATTCGATCCCTAAGCGCGTACTTATTCATTAATTAAAAAAAAAATAAAAATCAAACTTTTATTCATCTCTTTCTTTGCAAAATATTAAAGCAATATATAGAATATATAAAACCTTCTTCCAAATTCTATTGTAGTAATATTGCGGTAATGTTGCCTAACCTTCTTAGAATCATAAAATATTGTGCAACCTTTTTTTACAGTTGTCATAAATATTCTTTTTTCTTGACGAGATACCGCAGTAATACTGTGGTAGGGTTTTAAAATGTTACGAGGACATTCAAAGCATGTTTGCAAATTGGCCGATGCAAAAATCTTAGCCCTTATCAAATTGTAATAATATTGCTATAAGATTGTATAATCTTATAGTCATAATAGAAACCACAAATATTTTTTGGGTTTGGCACAACAATATTTTGCTTGACGAAATACTTTTAGAATATTCTGATACGGTTTCAAACTATTATAAGAACATTCACAACTTCTTTGCAAACTGACCGATGCAAAATTCTTACCACTGATTGCATTGCAGTAATATTGCGGTAAGATTGCATAACCTTCATAGAATCATAATATATAAACAACTTTTTTCGGTTTTCATAAAAAAATGGCTTCCTCACGAAATACTGCAGCAATATCGTGATGAAATTTTATAATGTTATCAAAACAGTCACTGCAGCTTATTCGAAAATTAATCAATGCAAAAATCTTACTCTTAATTACATTTTAGTAATATTGCGGTAAGATTGTGCAACCTTCTTAGCACCTAATATATTGTGAAACGCGAATAAAATGAAAATCGTTAAATGTTTCACAATATTCTAAGAAGGTTATGCAACCTTCTTAGAATATTGCAATATTACTACAGTATCTTTTGCAATATTGTAAAATTGTAACGTATTCTAAATTAACTATGTTATTATTATATTGCCTCAATTTTGTGCGATTACTCAAAAAATAGGCAAATGTCGAATTTATATTTATACAACCATGTAACAAAATTGTACCAATATTGCAATATTCGTGGGAGTGAAATTATTAATTGATTATCCATAGTGCAGAAATGGAAATCTGAGTACACAGCAGTATTTCCCACATGTCAGTACAACGTTCAATAACATATAAAGGGATGGCTAAATCCGCTGTAACAGGGGATTAGTGTCCCCGTTTCTACCCGGAAGACTAGCAAGCGACAGCATGCTGGGTTCTGGAGTTTGAGGGTAGCCGTATGCGTAGGGGAAAGCGAAGGAAACACTCCAAGTAAAGGGAAAAACTATGACGTGTATTGTCAAAATCGAAAGAGCTATAGGCATGAACGAAGAACTACGCGCGAGAAGCCCAGGCGACCGCCGGTGAGAGCGGGAGCGAGGAGACAAAGCTGGCATTTACAGAGTCTCGACAATCAAGCGTGCGGCGATGATACAGACAGTGCTGAAGGCAGATGATGTAGAAGTGATTACAATGAACAGCATCGGCGAGGGGCTTTGACGTTGGTATGGAGACGTCAGCGGCGTCGAAGGGCTTTGGAGGGGCGTTGGGACGTCAGCGGCAACGGCAGTAAAAAGGGGCCTCATTGGTGGTACAGAGCCATCAGCGACAGCGGGTCTTCGGGTCAGCGTTTCGCTCAGCAGGCACTGGACATGGCGTTCGGTAGCATGGGCTCTTCATAACAGCAAAAACGTAGTCGTGTGAGTCTCAGCGAAGCCAAAATTCAATCTGACACGAGTACCCGTTTCGCGGTAGTTCTCTCTTTCCTCCCATTTACTTACCTAATTGGCGAATATATGCGCTTTAAACTGGAAGACATGCTGGGCATGACGGTTGCATAAACATTAGTTCAATATTTTTTAACTTTGCGAATCTTAGAACACAATCTAAATACAATATTCCTGCAGTATTGAATGCTATATGGCTAATAATATTCAGTTTTTTAATATTACTGTATGATTCTCAAAGTCTAAAATACTGTGTTTTGCTACTATGAGACAGTATTGCTATAAGATTTTGAAATATTTCATGAATAGCTGAAATATTTAAAGTTTGTATGCTTAACATAACATAACATAATTTTGAGAAAATATATAAATAATAGATAAATATCAATTTAAGAAACGGGCAAGAAAAGTGGAACTATAAGGACAGAGGTTTTTTGTCCCTCGAGACATACAATTGTGTTCCAGCAATGTTTTATTTTTAATTAAAATATCATTTTATTTATTCAATTGCTTACACTAGTAAAATACCCGATAAACTGTACGACAATATTCTTATCCTAATACTATGAAATAATGATATGAAATATTATTATACGCAATGTGTTTGTTAAATTACTATATTTACTTATGATAATAAATAAATTACAAAGTTTTACCAACTTTACTCCTCTCGGAATAGGCTTTTATTAATTTCACAATATTGAGGCTAGTATTAATTTTTGAGAATGTACTTATAGACTATTGCACCATCTTCCAAATGTTGGAACAACCATTTTATACCGATTATGCCGAGGAGAACTTCCATATACACAACGATTCCAAATTCCCACGTCACACGGTGGAATGAGCGACCTCGCCAGCCTCTCAGACTTTATCGACTATAAAATGGCATTATTTTTATATTATTCTTATATTAATCTTTATTATCTTTTATTGGCAATAAAACGAATCGTGTCTCTTTCTTTTATGTTTTGGCTATGCTGCGAGATGGCTGTCGGCGCTTCAAGCGGTCAACACAGTGGTTAAGTTTACTCAGACTTATTAACCCGCACAATGGATAGAGTCGCGTGAACATGTTTTCTATTCTACGTAGTATTATTCGTAGATATCATTGTCTATAATGACCTTTTATGTAATATTCATTAATAAGTAATTTATACGTTACATTTCATTATGAAAACGTAAACAGAAAATATAAATTCAATGTTTTCTAATTTTGCTTTACTCTAGATATGGTTACATGTCGACGCTGCCTATGCTGGCAACTCTTTTATCTGTCCAGAACTTAAATATTTAATGGAAGGGATTGAATTTGCTGATTCATTTAATACGAATCCTAATAAATTTTTATTAACAAACTTTGACTGTTCCTGTTTGTGGGTACGTGATCGATTTAAACTTACAAGTGCCCTAGTAGTTGATCCACTTTACCTTCAACATACACATGCAGATACAGCGATTGATTACAGGTAAATTTATCTTTCAGTAAATTTTATCTTATTTTAAAACAAAAAAATTTTAGAGATCGATGTTCGTACACTAAGCACTTAAGGGGTCATGACAGGGTTAAATCCTGAAAAAAGAAATAAATAGATAAGTGCCTGTAAAAAGTATATACATAGCAGTACTCTAAAAATTTTATTTTTGCTTTTAAACATAAGTATACCACTTAAAAAAAGGCATTAAGTCGGTATAATAGTTTATAACAATTAAAGGCATTTACTTACCATTAATCATAATTTTCCTTTATGGAGGAACCGCTCCATCGATTGAGGTCTACTAGTAAGGAAAATCTTCCTTATGAGTGTCGTAATTGGAAGGAATTCCTAAAAAACATCAAATTAAAATAATTAATTATACTTATATTGCAATATTAGTAATTATAGTGAATGTATGTAAACATTATTACATTTATCTTATTTTTGACAATTACGCTCCACTCAGTTTTTGGAGAAAGATATCCCAAAGATTTCTCTCAGACTTCAGCTGTCCTATTAAATTATAAAGAAACTAAAACTGAAATAAACCGTCTAGGCCTAATAAAATCTACAGCTAGTTGTCTTAGGATGATGACTGTAGAGTTTTTCTGGTTATTCATTCCAAAAATTCTTCTTGTGTTAGCTGAAACGAAAAAAAAAATGAAAATAGGTTAAAAAATGTCGTTGAAAAATTTTTTCAATACTTTTATCATTCAAACTCAAAGTATGATGTAAGAAAACCTTTATAGAAGCTAAGACCTACAGGCAAATATAAGTTTTCATTTTTGTAAACAAAATTTTGTAAAAGATATGCAGGTTATCAAAGAATATATGCGTGTATCAATTAATATATTAATACATTATATTGCACTACTAAAAATACTAAAAAAGAGATTATAGCAATTTCAAAAATTTAAAGTATTAAAAGTTGTGAAATCAGACAAGAATTTGTCAAGTATTTGACAAAAACAAGTGCGAAAAAAATGCTAATGAAAGTAAAGAAATCAATAAAATATGGTCAAGTATTAAAATTTAAAGTAGAATAAAGTGCAAATTATGCTAAGTAATAGAAAGTCTTAAACTTAAAGTTGCATTTTTTACATTATTTTCTTAATGCATACTTGCCGTCACGTCCTGTCAATATTTTAATCTTCATATGTTGTACAATAAAGAATAATAGTCATTTAAACAAATTTTTAAACTTGTATAACTTGCGTCGCGACAAGCATAAAATTCTGATTCTTGCACACTGCATTCAAATGTATGGAATAATAAATTTAGTTATGTTTGAATTTTTTGAAGCCTCAGACACAATCTTGCATTTGTTAGTATCGTAATATTTAACACCATTGGCAAGAAACTATTTTAAATATTACAACGAAATGAAGATTAAAAAATATCATTATAGAACATGCAGTTGCTAGTTAGTTATAGCCGTGATTATGAGTAGAAACTCTGAGGTAGGGTGGACTTAAATTTCTATGATTTTTCATTATGAGTTACAAAACTTGTTTATATTGATAGTGCATGCATTTAAATAAAATTGTAATACTAAGCTTTTTGTAGTAAAAATATGTATGTTTAAAATGTATTTTGTTTTTTACTATGTATAGATTAAATAAATAATGTAGAAAATGCAACTTAAGTTTAAGACTTTCTATTACTTAGCATAATTTGCACTTTATTCTACTTTAAATTTTAATACTTGACCATATTTTATTGATTTCTTTACTTTCATTAGCATTTATTTCGCACTTGTTTTTGCCAAATACGTGAGAAATTCTTGTCTGATTTCACAACTTTTAATACTTTAAATTTTTGAAATTGCTATAATCTCTTTTTTAGTAATTTTAGTAGTGCAATATAATTCATTAATATATTCATTGATACACGCATATATTCATTGATAACCTGCATATCTTTTACAAAATTTTGTTTACAAAAATGAAAACTTATACTTTCCTATAGGTCTTACCTTTTATAAAGGTTTTTTAGAGAGATTTCAGAACTTTTTAGGAGTTTAGTGGATATAAAAAATACCCTATAAGAATATCAAAATACTTCTTATAACATTTTTCTGGTATTTGAATAGTTCATTTAAAATATAGAAAGTACAATACTGGTTACTAATGTATATTTTATATATTAATGCAATGCACATAAACATACAATCTAAATTTTAACCATTAACGTCCAGAACGACAGATTTCGACACTGAAGTTTGAATCATAATCGTGTAATGAATTCACACGGGAAGAATTCAGAAACCTCTGTTTTAATGTCTAAAGGGTCCTCTTTCAATAATAGGGACTACATTATTTTTTAATTTAATTTTGCCGTATAAAAATCGATAACAATTTTAAAAATCTAATTTTTCGATACGCGTAAACCCGATTCATATAGTGACATAGAGATCCAAATTAAAACAATGCATGACGGTTTTTCCGAAAAAAATTTTTTTTCAATAAAATGATTCTCTAGGAGGTCTAGAAGGTCTACATAAATATTTTTTTATGTTCACAGATTTTTTTCAAAAATTGTTTTATAAAAATTTTGTAAGAATAAAACTACCTTATAATTAGTTAGATAATACTCTGAAATTTTTTAGATTGATCTGGTACAATTTTTAATTTTTCTGGGGATTTTTCGATAAAGAAAAAATCGAAATTGTAAAAACCATTCAGCTCGGATGAATGCCAAGTCATATTTATTCTTATGAAATGTTTATAAAAGTCGAAAATTTTCGAGAAAAAATCTGTGAATTCTTTTTTTTACGTCTATCCCGAATTTTTACTTTAAATATATAAAGTTTTACATATAATATATTGTCACTCCGTACGAAGACTAAAAAGATCTATTTTAATTCGCCATTTTTGGATAGTTCGGATAAATTAATTCGTTAAGGATGTGATAATCTTGAAATATAATTCGTATATTCAAAATTTTTCAGATCCTTGACACCAAATTTGATCCGTATACTATAAAAATAGCAAATTAAACTAAGTCTTTTTTGAGTTATCATAGTCTTCATAAGGGGTGACATACCGTATATATTATATGTGCAAGAGAAGAAAATGCCCGGTGAAATAAACGCCGGGGGCCCGCAAGCCAATACTCTGCAAGGAAAGCATATATATATATATATATATATATATATATATATATATAGATAGGATATACAGGTAGGAAACAGGAGAAGAAAATGCTCGGTGAAGAAAACGACGGGGGGTAGCTGGTCGCCGCTCGGAAAGGAAAGCATATACCTATATATACGAAACGCTATGCCTATATATACAGCTTAGTAGCTATACATACAGCGTAGTTAGCTATATATATGGGATGGAGAAGGAAAATCTTCGAAAAAATACGCACTCCGAAAATTCAAACAGATTTATTTAATGAACGGTTCAATATTTTTAGCTGATTCTTTTTTTACATGAAACGCCGAATCAATGTCATTTAGAATGTATGTTAATAGATTACATATGCGTTTGACAAGAGTAAGTTATTGATGATTGAAAAAATTTGAAGGTTGGGAAAAAGTGAAAAAGTATATTGAATGCCGTTTCAAAGTATATTGAAACGGCTCAACTTATTCGTCGTTTTTAAGCCGTTGGATCGAGACTCGGAAGAATTCGTTCGAGGGAGTCGGAGTGGTAAAAACCCTGGTTAGTCAAGTATCCACCGTTATCAACAAAGGTGTAGTTGAGAGGGGTTCTTACTATTGCTAGGCCTGGGCGTGAGCACTGGCAAGGTAGAGCTGCATATGTGGGCGCTTGGACACTCAGAGCAACCGCGACGCTGTGTTGGGATTTACACAGCTACGCAGCGTCAAAGGAGTAGTGGGGGTACAAGCTATCCCACCTTCCAATGAGCAAGAGGGTGGTTACGTGGTTAGGGGATACGGCCCTGACCAGCGTACCAACTCCCGAGGGAGGAGGATTTAAGAGAAAAGAATTCCATTTGATTTTAATGGATTTATTTAAGTTCAGCTATTACAAAATGTAGAGCCGAGAGAGGGGATAGTGGTTGACTCTCGGGGATACAGCCCGAAAGACAGCCTACGTCTACCTAGCGGATCTCTAGGGGTTCTTGGTTTGCATTATCCTCGGGGATACGGCCCGAGGGGAATAGACTGCGTTCGACCAAGAAGCCTAGAATGCTATCACGGGGATGCATCCCGTGGGAGACAGTGCCTGGTCGGTCGCTCGTCGGCCTACTTGTCTGTTCGCCCACGCGTTTTCGTTATGGGCTCTCTTTTTCCAGCGTCCCTCTATCGGTGTTCGCTCCTATCATTGCTATCGCGAGGTTGGTCGCCGGGTTGCCTATTAATAAGGCGCCGGTCTCCCCGCACATGGTCCGCCCGGTTCAATATATAGGCTAGGCTTCGTACGTAAGCTAGCTTACTTATACTTGCCAGCGGGCGCTACCGCACCCCTTGATTTTTCTGAAAAAGTAATTCATCATACTTTGTATTTATATATTTTAAAAAGTATCTTACAAAATAATCCAAATAATTAAGGGGTTATGCCTGAGTTAAAATTCAAAAAAATCAAATTTTTTTTTATTTGATTTTTTAATAGCAAATTTACTGTAGAATATACTGTTGAAACTCCTTTTGCCCGAAAAAATTTCGTTACAAAATTATAGGCAAAATACTAAAAATATATAATTTGTCAAAATTAAGTATTTTTCATATTTTATTCTATAGCGCTTTTGTTTATTCAAAGCCATTACATTTTTATGGAAAATTTAACGTTAAATGTGCATACAAATTCCTTTTGATAAAAGACAGTTTTATTAAAAATAACACAAATTATTTATTTATGAATTATTGCATATAATAAATAGCTCATTCTGATAAAAGCATAGATTTTTTTATTGTGAATGTTATAAATAAAATAAATTTATCTGTTTCATTAATTTAATCTTTTTAATAAAACAATAAGCATGCGTGCAAACTAAAATATTTTTATAAATTACCACCTAAAAACATGGTACCATACAGCATATGGAAAAGCCAATCACTGTTTTACCAACCTAGTTAAGTTTGCTATCAGACAGCTCTTTCGTCTGCTTGATCTGCAGTCTAGTGCAAGCTTGATGTTGTGAATTTTGATCTGAAGTGAAAACTTCTGAGTGTCAGTGGTGTTTAAATTTAGATAAGTATTTTGGACTCTAAATAACACATTATTTGTGAAGAACTTGTTCTTTGTGAGTGTGTTCTTTATTTTTAGGTATATAAGCTGTCAATGGCATGTGAACGATAAGGTACTTCTGTGTTCGATGCAAGGTTAGATGTTGTGGAAGTTGGCTGTAACTATGAACAATCCTAGAAAGTCATGGGTAAGCAATACCAACAATTATATTCATATGAAACATACTGACTGTGAATGCGTATAAAAATTTATATTTCAATTTCAGCTTTTGATACTAGTATATCAATATGTGTGGCACCCGGGTCTTAATATATCCCTTAATACAGGGATATTTTATGCCAAAACACAAAAAAATATGCCAAGCAGTTTCTGTAAGTACTACCCGATAAATGGAAATAAGTTTCATGTATAAACTTTAAATGCAGTTTTCTCAAGTTTTGAATTTTTGTGATTTTAGGTCAGTTGCCGCAGGATTTCTCAACAACTATGGGACCGATCAAGCTGAAATTTTTTAGAGAACTCCAGGAAGCCCTTCTTCACTGCTTGAACGGAGGGAAATTGGCTAAGGTAAGTTTAAAGAATGTTACGCATGTGAACATATGCATAATTCACTATAATTATGAATATTATGAACTTATGTGTTTCAAAATATTTAAAATTTTTATTTTTCAGTAATCCCTTCCGTTCAAGCTGAGGAGAAAGACATTTAGAAGAATTGCCATCCAGTTTGGTTTGAATTCATCACCTGGATCATGAGAAACCTTACGGCAAAGGATAAAATATACTGAAATTTAGTTCTTCACACATGGTTCTTCACACATAGTAAGTATAGATATATAAGTTTTTAAACACATGGAAAATTACAACTAATATGTACAGTTTAATCACGAAAAAGTTTTTATTTGATATTACTTGTACAACATTTTTTTTGACCTGTTAACTGATAATTTATTTTTTTCAGGTTTAACTCAGGCATAACCCCTTAAAAAAATACTTACAAGTACTCTTGTCATCAGTCCATAATAAAAGAGTAGAAATGTACACTCGAGGCTAAAAAGCTTTTGTTCAGATGTGATTAAAGGGGTCCAATAGTCACTAATAACCCGTTACTAACCGTACGAGAGAAAAGTGTTTAGATCGAATAAATATTATAAATTACGCAAACTCAATAGATAGTTGCCCTGCGTCCCGGTATCATAATCAATGTACAAAGTTTGAAATCGAAATATTCAGGTATCGAAAAGAACGATTGGAACGAAAATCAATAGACGCAACCTGACTGACCAGCGTATGCTGACGGGCTACTAATAATGCACTTTGAATAATCTTTAATTTAAACAAAATAAAATATGTAATGCAATTTACAGTTAAAATTATTAGTTTATTCTATATGCACTAATATCTTAACTGCTGCACCTTATAACTATTCCCATATAGCACCCAACACTCTGGGAATATTGCTGGAATGTTGCTTTGGTAAGTAAAGTAGGATTAATTATGTTGCGGGAAGGTTACGTAACCAGCTGGCCACAGTCAGGCAACATTGCTGCGAAGTCGAATGTCCGTTTTAATATTACATCGATTCGATCGGTATTCCATACCCGTCCGTGGAAACTAATATTACAGTAATATTGTAGTAAGCTTATTCAACATTCCCAGAACATTGATATATTATACATTTTTTATCGATTTTTTCGAAAAAATTTCTTCCCTATTGAAATAATACAGCAATTTTATGGTAACATTGCATAATGTTATCACAACATTAATGGAATATAATATCTTACAAAGGGATAAAAGAAAATTGGTTAAAAAAAATTTCTCCGGTCGGGATTTGAATCCAACTCCTTTGGCTCAGTAGACTTCGTTATCTACTGAGCTATTGTTTTGTTGTTGTCAAATACTTTTGAACCTGGGTTATATTTTGAAGGCCCTTGTTTATCTCTCATTTTAACCTACACATTAACTTCAATGACAACAACAAAACAATAACTCAGTGGATAACGAGCTAGTCTACTGAGCGAAAGGAGTTGGGTTCAAATCCCGACCGGAGAAATTTTTTTTAACCGATTTTCTTTGATCCCTTTGTAAGATATTATATTCCAGTAATGTTGTGATAACATTATGCAATGTTACCATAACATTGCTGTATTATTTCAATAGGGAAGAAATTTTTCCGAAAAAATTGATAAAAAATGCATAATATATCAATGTTCTGGGAATGTTGAATAAGCTTACTACAATATTACTGTAATATTAGTTTCCACGGATGGGCATGGAATACCGATCGAATCGATGTAATATTAAAACGGACATTCGACTTCACAGCAATGTTGCCTGACCGTGGCCAGCTGGTTACGTAACCTTCCCGCAACATAATTGATTCTACTTTACTTACCAAAGTAACATTCCAGCAATATTCCCAGAGTGTTGGGTGCTATACGGGTTTAGTCGAATTTGAGTATTCTAATAAAATCACTGATTGTTATTGAATTGCGATTGCAAGAATCTGCTAGTGGTATGGTAAAACAGGATTCTGCTTGGAACGCTGTTCATTGTTGACAGCCTTTATAAAAACACCCTTGTTCTGGAAACACTCTGTAGGATATCCTGTAGGATTTCCTCCATGATCCTATTTTACCACACCGAGTTTTTAAATAATTCCAATTCGGTCTGTAATCACTCTTTTCACTATCCAGTGACACTACGCAACTTTCTAGGCTTGAGCCCTCGTAGCCGAACATGATAAGGTGAAGTATATGTTAGTTGAATGCTCCCCGCATTTACTGACTCAGCGAGACTACTCTACAAACTACTCGCACGTTTACTCCGCAAAAGGCTTCGTGCGGCGCGTTACTTGAACTTATAAAGCCTTAGATATGGCATACTTAATTCAGCCGATTAAGTGATCGGGGATATTTATGACCAACAATTACTTGCCACCATAAGTATTGATTCCTCACACTCCGGATCAGTAGATCGCGAGGAGTGCTGACGCACTCGCAACTCGAGTCTGCAACTCGCTCATGGAAAATCACGTCTACACTGTGAGGAACCCCACTGGCCGGAACCACAAGCTATACTCTAAAGGTATCACTGCATGGAATCGGGTAGAGAGAAAGAAGGCATATAGTCGGGGCCCCAAGGCATTTCGACTAGAAGTTCGTGCCACTAGCAGTTTTATTATTAGAATTAGTAAGACTAAGTATACTGAAAACTACCATAAAATTGGTGATAAAGTGAGAACTATGCAGCTCTTCGAGCTATTGCGGACATTGTTTATTGTCGCCGACGTTTCGAGCCCGTAAGGTTCTTTATCACCGCTACAAGGCTACATTTACAATCCAAGCAAATTTTTAAAATTAAATAAAATACAAAATAACTAAAAATATTTTAAATTGGCGCAAAAACTTAAAACATCTACAAAATACAAGCCGGATCACAGAGATGCCATCTGCAATACAAAATCTTAAATTAAAATCAAATAAATAAATATGTTATTAATAATTAAGTCGAAGCCTTACTTTAAACAAAGACCAACGCCGCACTATACAGTACCGGTATTGCCAGATGTTAATGCGACACCGACTACCATAAAGTCTCTACAATGTGCTTACCCTGTAACATTGTTATTATTGCAAAATAAAGTTCAAAAATGAATTTTTTTGTTTATACTCTGTAGCTTTTTTATTATTAAATTTACGTGAAAAAGTTTTGTAAATTTTCATATTGCAATAGTTTATATAAATAATTACTTTTTTTAATAAGACTTACACCCAAACATGTCTTTGTAGTTCATACAACATACAATTTCTATATACAATATATAAAAATGGCGACTTATTACAAAATTATTATTTTGTATTTTCAAATTCATTTCACTTTGGCACAAATCACGACAAATTGATCAAAGCACCTGACATCCACAGCTATGTTTTATTAGAACTTTTCTTCAAATTCATTTTTAACAACACTTTTATCAACAAATGTCCGTAGCTACCCCTACAGTGTTACAGAAATGTTTCAATAAAATATTGTACAAATATTCATATGTCCGCGATTGAAACCTGAATGGGAGAGTTCATGAAATATTTCTTGGAATATTTTATATATGTTTCAGTAATATTTTGTGAAACGTTTTCCAACTGCCTTGATTGTATCCTGAAGTATTTCAGAAATATTTCCTTAATATATCTGGAAATCTTATGAAATACATTTCATAAATATTGCAGAAACATTTCTTTTTTTATAAAATAACTACATTACTAACATGAAACAGTACTGAAATCTTTTTAAAACTTGTAACGTGGAATTTACCCGCCCGCACGGGGACTCCAGTTAGTATACAATTAATCTATTTATGCGCGGCTGACTCCTTCTCCTGGCTCGTAAAATCCTGAAAGGCGGAAAAGCGGGAATGTGGTAGCAATTGGGTGAACAGAAATTAACACAAATAATTAATATATAATATTGGAAGATATATATTGTACTCAATTCTTAATTCTTAATATTCTTAATTCATAATAAATTAAATTATTGAGAGAAGTTTTCGGGATTTGTAAAGAATAGCCAAGGAATTATAATTAAAAACACACAATTTTTGCTGGAAATGAAGCTAACCACTTGTTTTGGCGCAAAAACCTCTTCGATTTAAGAGGAAAAGCCTAAACAAGTGTACTTTTTTATTCAAAATAACTAAAACTACTATAAATAAAATATAAAATAAATGAATTTAATTCGCGAGATAAATCAATAAACTATATTTATACACGCAAAATTCAATCTATTTAAATCTAAATCTTACGCGCAGATTTACATAAAATTTAAGTTTTGATACGAAGCTTAATATTAAATTAAACTTAATAGCCATATAAATATTTAGAGAGCTCTTATCCAAATAAAACAAAATACGCAGTGATTTGATCGCCAGGGCTGCAAAGGCTAAGGCGACATGGCCTCCCGGGGAACACTGATACGTCCAAGTCCTGACGTACCGGGGCTATACAGTTGGCCAAGGCTATGCAAGATCGCCGCACTATACAACAAGGACAGCACCTTTGGGCTTCCCTGTCACGCTCTTCAAATCACTCGCACAATTCACACACACTAATTTAATACTATTAAAGTCTTTAACTGAAGTCCAAAAAAGCAGCTAGAGGCAGGAGGGCTAATCCGAAAAAAATGCAGAGATGCTTCCTACTCAAGACTCACTTGGAGAGTCCCCGAGGCAGGCCCTACAGCGGCCGAGAGACGCCCCCGCGCACCGCTTGCACACGCGCACATGCGCGCTCGTACTCTCGAAGCGCCTCTACACTTATAAGTCAAAGCTAAAATTTTTGGAAAATCTATGAGCGGAGATGTCCCGAACAGAAGATACATTGCACCTGGAATATGATATATACAAAATTTTTTTTGTATTGATAACATTAGTTATAAACTAATACCATTATTTAAAACATTATTTAAACAATGTCAAGTTAATAAAGAAATAAAATTTAATTTTTCATTTTTTAACATTTTAAATTTGTATCAGTCCTCTTAAATAATTACTTCAAGTATGAAAACACATTAGGTATGAGTGGTGTTGAATTTTTTGTTTCATTAACGAATATAACGAAGTTTGAGAAGCGAAATAGTTCCATGTTTTTGGACCAGATAAGAAAAATATCATTCTTCTCTATTTAAGAGTCTCTAAAAAGAGTAATCACGAGAATCTTCTTTTACTAACGAAACAAGATATAGGTGAGCATCATGAATTGATTACTAAATTACACTATGAATACCTTAAAAATCTTTGACGTCTAATTAGTAATAATTTAAAAGAAAAGAATAATAAACTTTACGTTTGTGATAGATGTTTAAATTTCTTTTATCAAGAGGAGAATTTGATAGAGCATGAAAAATACTGTAAATCATTAAATAGTTGTAAAATTAGGCTTCCAAAACTAGGGAATGATGCTTACGAGTGCTTATTAAAATCTATAAAACATCATGTTTTAACAAATGAATGTTTCAAAATATGTATACATATATACAGAGTCATGAAATTTATAGTTTAAGATATTATCCAAAGTGTAGTTACAATGACTTTTTATCAAAATACAGCTTTTGTAGAGGTTTGCATGTATCTAAATGGTTTGCGAAGAGTAAATTAGTTCTTTATGTAAATATCCTATATCAATGCCAATCTTAACTAAAGAAGAAATTATTGAATATAACAATTCAAGTACATGTCATATTTGTAAAAAGAATTTTTCAAATGACAATATAAAAGTTCGCGATTATTGTCATCTCACAGGAAAATATCGAGGTCCAGCACACGCTTCATGCAATCTAAACTATCAAGATTCCAAAATAATACCAGTCGTGTTTCATAATTTGAGTGGTTATGATGCGCATTTTGTCATATCAGATGTTTCAAATCACTTTCCAGGACAAATTGATTTATTGCCTGTAACAAAAGAAAAATATATTTCTTTTACAAAACATGTAGAAAATAGCAGAATAAAATTTAGATTTTTAGATTCATTCAGATTTATGCCTTCATCATTAGAAAAACGAGTATCATATCTAGAAGATTACAATATGGTTAATAAAGAATTTAACAACTTTAGCAGCGAACAAATTAATCTCTTGACAAGAAAAGGTGTTTTACCCTACGAGTACATTAGCTCGTGGGAAAAGTTAGAAGAGGATAAATTGCCTGAAAAAGATTACATTTTTAGTAAGTAGTAGGGGCTGTACTAATACCACGCCATGCTGATCCCACGCCACTTCCTCAGTCGGTAAGGTAGATTTGCTCAGCGGGTAACTCAGTCGATAAAAGTAGGTCGCCCTGCCAGCAGCGCCACCCAGTCGCGAGTTCGCCGCCAGTCTGCCCACCCAGTACGCCAGCATCCCTACCCGGTCGCCCCAGCGCCCCTCATCCAGTCGGTATGATGCCCGCGAGTACGCCAGCCTCCCCACCCGGTTGGTACGGCTCCAGCCTCCCCACGCAGTCGCGAGTACGCCAGCCCGCGACGACAGCGCGCGAGTACGCCAGCCCGCGACGACAGCGCGCGAGTACGCCAGCCCGCGAGTACGCCAGCTCCACCAGCGCTAGCGCATGCCACCAGCGCCACCTCGTTTTAAAAAGAGTTTAAATAAGTGTTTAAAAAGAGATTAAATATTTGTGCTATCAGTTTTCTATTTTCATATTACAGCTTATACTTGAAAGCCTGTTTTAACATATGCGGGATGCTATGCAGATTCTCTCTAAGAGACGCTACGCCTTCGATCGATTACGTGTGAAACGTCGTCCGAAAAAATACCCTTGCTCCTGCGCTTTTCCATTTGATTTACACCTCCCCGCTTTGTGTAGAACCTCGGAAAATTTACTCGAAAACAGCTCTCCCTCTCTTCCGCTTTCCATTTAGTTTTCACGTCCCCACTTTTTCGAAAAAAGTCTTAACACAGACTCTCTCTTAGAGACGCTTCGCCCTCGATTGCTTACCTCGAAAACATCATCCGAAAAAGTTCCCTTTCTCCTGCGCTTTTCTATTTGATTTACACATCCCCACTTTTTCGAAAACACACAGCGAAGGACTAGCTAGACCTTCTTATTGTAACGAACTTAACGCCGGCGCTACGTTTATGAGTATTGAAGACGCTTCCCTTTCTCTAGCGTTTTTCCATACATATCCATTACCCCCACTTTTAGATTTTAAGGATGGATTGACACTGCGAATAGCCTCCCACTCTCGCGCTTTAACATACATTTCACTAGCCCCCACTTTTCACAAATCTGTGATGCGAAAGGCAATTTTTCTAGCAGATTTAGCCTTATTAATATATAAGGGAAGCGAAGTCTAGTTCATGTTTCTCTGCATATACGCACGCACGCAGTTACAGTGTTACCGTCTTGCTATTGGGAAGACCTTGGTAATTAATATTTTAATAATTTAGTATAGAGAGAGAGAGAGCGACAGAGAGAGAGATATATATATATATATATATTTAAACCCCGAGCACATCGAGTGAGAAAAGTGTATAGTGCATTAACTGAGACATCTTTGATTACAGCACGAATAATTGGAACTGTAGATTTGAATAAGTTATGCTATAAAGTTTAATAAGATGCTTCTATTGCTCGAACTGTGTGAATGGCTAGAAATGAGAATCTATGCATCTATGGCTCGAAACGTCGGCGAGAATAAAAAGCTCAAAATTGCTCGAAGAGATGCATAGATTCTCATTTCTAACCATTGTGCTATAAAGTTTCATATGATACTAGTGACATATGTGTACAACATCGCTCTACTCGAACGCTATTTACACACTGTGCATTAACGAACCACTTAAATTACATGTATCTTAATATACTATTCTAGCTTATTCTCTCTCATATTCGCTATAACTCGCAGTGATTCGTGCTCTTATTCTTATTAACGTATTCAAATAACTTTTATGTACGTAATAGATATTAAGAAGAGCAAGAGCAGTGTGTGCGGATTATGTGTTGGGACGTGTACGATTAAACGTTTTCGATGTGAAGGCTATCTGTTAATTTTACGGTTTTATTAGGATTTAGATATCTGGGGTGGTGTGTTATCTTCCGCATGTATAGTAGTTTTGATTGTCTCTCGATTCGGATATCTTCCCTGCAGACTGCCTTGCGTCAATTATCTCGTGGAACCAGTCACTTAGTATTACGATATTTTACGAGTCGCGTTGAAGTTTATTGAGTGTGAAGAAACTAGAGAATAAGTGTTGCCGAATACAGTGTAAGTTATTTCTCTATTATATTTCTCTATTAAGTGAGTGAGTGAGGTGATTAAAGAATATTCTTTATATACATGAGCAAAAATTTAGCGTTTCAGTACATATTTTATTATTATTAGCGTCACTGTCTCTCTCTTTCTCTTATTTATATATTATGCTCTTGCGTGTTCATGCTTAAATTCATGTGTGCACATTTTATCAATGACGCTTTTATTTATTTATTAATTTATGTTTCAGCTGCTGAATACTAAAATGGAGAATTTTCAAGTGAATATCCCATCAGCGTCCGAGGACAATGAACAGGTTTTTTCTCGTTCACGATTGATATTGTAGAATAATAATTATAAAATAATTAATTATGATTTTTTGATTTCAGGATAATCTAGATCTCTCACTAGGTCTTGAGTACATTCTGAATGAGAAACAAATATTAAACGATGAGCAACTGCAGTGTACGAATAAAGAAATGCAGGAGCTGTTTAAAGATTTACTTCCAGTACTGGACGATGTGAGTAAAGATCTTCGGAATGATCATCAACTACCACCAGCACCACCAGTCATTGACTTGACATACGAGTCAATAACTTCAGCTGCTCCGTATGGAAATCTTAACGTTCCCTTATTTTTCATATTAAAATCCTCGGATATGAAGCATTACGTCGATCCGCTGGAAAAATCGGTACTAATTTTGCAGGAGCAAAATACGGCCATATTAGTAGAGATGCGAAAGCAGAATCGGCTACTAGAAAATTTAATGAAACAGCAATCAGTATCAGAAGAAAAAGTAGGAACACGCATAAAAAGAAAAACAACACCAAGAAAAAGTGCAGTCAAAAAGAAAAAACCCAATTCAACTAATAGAATTTTTCAAGAAATCCTGAAAATATCTAATATATTAAAAAATAGTGACAAAGAGAACAAAAAACGTTAATGCACTAGTGTGATTACACTTATCATATTGTAAATAATAACAAGTTTTTTATTGTATAAAAATATAAATGATATACATATTTGCATTATATGTACATTATTGTATATGTTTGTATAATCATGTACAATAATCTAAAATGTAATGTATAATATTGTCGAATACAATAACACCGGATATAATGTATAGAGCGTCGAATGTAGTGTAAAATAATATCATATATATATAGTGTATAATAAACAGTATATCTATTATAATTCATATATAACTAAAAAAATGCACTTTTAACATCAATGCACACAATATCCTCGAGATTCTCCTCCATCAAATTGATGCATTCGGGTTCCAAGTCAATGTATTTAGGAGGCTCTAAGTCAATATATTCGAGACTCCTGAGGCTCTAAGTCGATGCATTCGGGCACCGAGTCAATGCTAATCGGCTCCAAATCTCCGACTCTCTATCGCTCTCATCCTCTATCGGCACCCAATAGATTGTATTGAGTGTACGGTATTGAGTCAAAAAGTTCACGGTTCTTTAACATACTAACCCGTGAAACGATCACCTTAATAATTGATAAATCAATTACTTAAATATTTATTAGTTTCTTTGATTAATATTTTGATGAATAAATAATATGAAGCATTTTAGCTTATTTCTTTAGTTATGGACGTGTTGAAATTTTTCAGAATTTACGTCTTACTTCTGTTAACAGCATTCGAAAACTGAGATGTATTTACTATGTTCCAACGACTAATCAAAAAGAGAGAGAGAAAGGTTAGCTGATATATTATCAGCATAGTCCCACAGAGTAATACGCTAGAGAAAATATTTTGTATAGCTGTGTAGCGAGCGCACAAAGCATCTTCTGCTACACTACATCCCCTCCTCTCACTGTTACCGCTACAGACATAGGATCACTGTTCTGTTTTACCCGTCGCGTGCGCGTATACTGCAGTCTCTCTAAATCTCGATCCCTCTCTCTCTCACACAGGATCACTAACAACTTCCGGTTTTACCCTTCGTGTGCTATACATGTGAAGCACGTCTTCTGCTAAAGTCTCTCTCTCTCTCTCTCTCTCTCTCTCTCTCCCTCCGCATCTCTCTGTCAGAACCAACAGGATCACTAACAAATTCCTGTGTTATCCTTCTTTAAGCATATGTAAGAGAGCAAATCTGTGTGTGTGTGTGTGTGTGTGTGTGTGTGTGTGTGGGTGGGTGTAGGAAAAATGAGCATATATATATTTAACTCTTTGTTTTAATATAGAAATATCGATTATATTGTTTCTTAGGATCATGTCGGATATTGCAGAAGAATGCTCAAAACTGTTGAAGCTATTGGAAGAGGCTGAAAAATTACTGTTTTCTATTTCTGATTCATCTATAATACGACGATGGAAAAATCATTTTTCAAAGTCAATAAAGACTTTCAACAAAGTTCTCAAAACTGAAAAGTTATCAGTGCAGCAGAAACAGCGTATTTTATGCACTATTGCAAAAACTGAATGTATGAGAGCAAGATTAAACGTTAAGGTTCCAGGAGCAAGAAGTGGTGGAGTACAAGAAGCAAAGAAAAAAGATACAGTCACTGACCGTGTGCGTTGGATTGATTTAAACAAAGCTTTTAAAAACTTTATGAGAACTGCTGTTATTGCAAATTTAACTCATATAGATCTTGTAAAATTCTTGGAAGATGCGGCTGTTTTGTTTTCACGGAAAATAAAAAATATACTACGAACAAATACTCAAGCATTAAAGGTACATACAGTTTTATCATGTAAATTTACAAAAACATGTGTTAAGAATGATGAAGAGGATGAGTGTATTGAAACAAAGTACTTTAATACTGAGAATCATCATATTTTACATAGCTCACCGTTACATAAATGGTTTGAGGACAATGTCACTCAACAATTACTCACGCAAATTGAAGAATTTCAAGAACGTGACTCTGGTTGCAGTCTACAGTCTATAGAAAATATACAGTTAAATATTAACAAATTTAATCCAATGCATAGCGGTGGCTCTTATATACCCTTGCCAAAATATATTGAGAGAAAGAAAGCATGTATCAACGTTAAAAATACTGATAACAAGTGTTTTATATGAGCAATTTTGTCGGCCTTATATCCTGTACAAGGTCAATTTCATCCTAACAGATTAAGTAATTACTTCAAGTATGAAAATAAGTTAAATTTGAATGGCATTGAATTTCCTGTTTCATTAAAGAATATAGCAAAGTTCGAGAAGCAAAATAGCTCGATCTCGATAAATGTTTTTGGATTAGATAATAAAAATATCATTCCTCTCTATTTAACAGCCTGTTAAAAGAGTAATCATGTGAATCTTCTTTTACTAACCAGACAAGATATAGGTGAGCATGATGAATTGATTACTAAATCATACTACGTATACATTAAATATCTTTCCCGTCTAATTAGTAGTAATTTAAATAATAGCAGACAAAAACTTTACGTTTGTGATAGATGTTTAAATTTCTGTTATAAAGAAGAGAATTTGATAGAGCATGAAAAATATTGTAAAACATTAAATAATTGTAAAATTAGACTTCCAAAGCCGGGGAACGATGTGATTGAGTTTAAAAATTATTAGTATAACGAACAGTTACCTTTTATTATATATGCTCATTGTGAGTGCTTATTAAAACCTATGAAGCAGGATGAAAAAATGAATACACGATCAGTACAGAGTCATGAAATTTATAGTATAGGATTTTATCTAAAGTGTAGTTACAATGACTCTTTATCAAAATACCGCTGTTATAGAGGTTTGCATGCATCTCAATGGTTTGCTGAAAAGTTAAAATTTATATTGAAAAGCAAATAAGTACTTTATATGAAAATCCTATAACAATGCCATTTTTAACTCAAGATGAAATGATTGAATATTACAATTCAAATACATGTTATATTTGTAAAAAGATTTTTTCAGTTGATAATGTAAAAGTTCGCGATTATTGTCATCTCACAGGAAAATATCGAGGTCCAGCACACGCTTCATGCAATCTAAACTATCAAGATTCCAAAATAATACCAGTCGTGTTTCATAATTTGAGTGGTTATGATGCGCATTTTATCATAACAGATGTTACAAATCACTTTCCAGGACAAATTGATTTATTACATTTAACAAAAGAAAAATATATTTCTTTTACGAAACATGTAGAAAATAGCAGAATAAAATTTAAATTTTTAGATTCATTCAGATTTATGCCTTCATCATTAGAAAAACTAGCATCATATCTAGAAGATTACGATATTGTTAATAAAGAATTTAACAACTTTAGCAGCGAACAAATTAATCTCTTGGCAAGAAAAGGTATTTTACCCTACGAGTACATTAGCTCGTGGGAAAAGTTAGAAGAGGATAAATTGCCTGAAAAAGATTACATTTTTAGTAAGTAGTAGGGGCTGTACTAATACCACGCCATGCTGATCCCACGCCACTTCCTCAGTCGGTAAGGTAGATTTGCTCAGTGGGTAACTCAGTCGATAAAAGTAGGTCGCCCCGCCAGCAGCGCCACCCAGTCGCGAGTTCGCCGCCAGTCTGCCCACCCAGTACGCTAGCATCCCTACCCGGTCGCCCCAGCGCCCCTCATCCAGTCGGTATGATGCCCGCGAGATACACATATATAGATATGGTGCTGTTTGTAGAGCGTGGAATCAGGGGTGGTTTAAGTCAATGTTCAAATCGCTATACGGTATCGAACCATAAATATATGCTTGATAAATATAATAAGGATGAAGAAAATCAGTTTTTAATTTATTTAGATGCGAATAATTTGTACGGGCACAGTCTTTCACAGTATCTTCCATACGATGAGTTTGAATGGCTTGAAAATTTAGATGATTTGAATTTATTGAGTGTTAGCTCTACTGATTCATACGGTTTTATTCTCGAAGTTGATTTAGATTATCCAAACAGTATCCATGACGATCATAATGACTTACCATTCTGTCCTGAGCATGCGAAACCACCAGGATCTAAACATGAAAAACTCTTGGCTACTCTCGAATCTAAAAGAAATTACGTTATTCACTATGTGGCTCTAAAACAGGCTCTTTCGCATGGCTTACAGTTGCGCAAAATTCATAGAGTTCTGAAATTCAAACAATCACCTTGGCTCAAGTCATACATAGATTTAAATAGCAGTCAGCGCTCAGCAGCAAAAAATGAATTTGAAAAAAATTTTTTTAAGTTAATGAATAATGCTGTATTTGGTAAAACCATGGAAAATGTTAGAAAACGAGTAGTAGTGAAACTTATGAGTAAATATGATGGAAGATATGGGATTGAGGCTCATATTTCAAGTCCAACTTTTCACAGCAGTGTAATATTTAATGAGAATTTAGCTGCTATACAAATGAATAAAACTGATATATTGATGAATAAACCAATTTATGTTGGACTTACAGTTTCAGATCTCTCAAAGACGCACATGTATGACTTTCATTATAACTATATGCGACAAATGTATAAAGATAATTGTAAATTACTCTATACCGACACTGATAGTCTCATCTATGCCATTAAATGTAACGATTTTTATGAAGATATGAAACGAAATATTGACAAGTTTGATACATCAGATTATCCTGTAGACAATATGTTTAATATGCCTCATATGAACAAAAAAATTGTTGGACTAATGAAAGATGAGTGTAATGGATAGATTCTCACGGAATTCATTGGATTGAGAAGCAAAACGTATAGCACACGTGTGAATAATAAGGATTGTATGAAAAAGGTTAAGGGTATCAAGGCTTCAGTTGTGCAGAAAACTATTGAGCTTAATGACTACTTGGATTGTTTGAAAAATTCAAGCATTCAGAGTCGCAAGCAGTATGCTATAAGATTAAAGCTTCATAACGTGGAAACCATTCGACAGCAAAAGGTTGCACTCAATCCTTACGATGACAAGAGATTTCTTCTAAAGAATAGTACCGATACACTTGCTTGGGGACACTACAAAATAGCTACAAATGAGTAAGTTCAAATAAGCTAACACATAAAATTTACATAATTAATCAGAGACTGATAATTCCAGGAAAAATTGCGTTCGCTTCAATGATAAGCCAACCATTCACATTATGCACAAATGGAATTTTGCACATCGTGAAGCTCGACGTGGAAAGTGGCAGCAGGTTGCACGCGATGAATACGTTTCAGAAGAAGAATTGTACAGACAAATAAAATTATAATGCCTATACTTATAAAAAAGTTGTATGAAATAAATAAACAATAGTTATTTTTTATTTTCTTTATTTTAAAATTACATATCATTTTTATTTATCCAACTATTATGAGTATCATCGAAACCTAGCCATTTAACGAAAACTTTATTGCCCTTTTTTTCAAAACTTTTTCAACTAAATAAATATCGGGATATTTAGTTTTGAGAAGTTCCTCCTCGTAGAATCCTCCAGCTATTGGTTTGTTTTGATAATCCTTTAAATGATAAGTATAGGGTTTTGTGTTTAAAACTTGCTTTACTGCGAAAACTTCAGTTGACCAATTAGGTGTATATCCTTTGTCAAAAACTCCCTTATTTCGGCTAACACGTACTTGATCACCAATTTGGAATTTAGCTCGTTTTGAAACATTTTTATGAGATTGTTTTATTCTATTCATTATACGTTTCACTTTGTCTCTATTCACTTCAGCAGGTTTCATTCCTATTGTTCGATGTTGGCTATTATTATACTCTAATGTTAAGTCTTGTAAAATATCATGCCATTTATAGGTGCCACGTAGACTAAACAATTTCCACATTTTGTTTTTTAGAGTACGATTGAATCATTTACAAATTGATGCTATAAGATTACTAGATGTAGAGTACAGATGAATTTTATAACTTTTCATCAGTTTTTGAAAATCTTTATTGTAAAATTCTTTTCCTCGATCTGTCTGTAAATTCTTGGGTACTCTTTTTTTCAGTAGAATTGATTTCATGGCTTCACTTACACATTATCCAGTTTTCTCTTTGACTGGTACAGTCCAAGCGTACTTTGAAAACATATCAATGACTGTAAGAAGGTATTTAAAACCTTTATTCTGTTTGGCATAAGGAATCATCTCGACAAGATCTACCTGCCATGTTTCGTCAATATCTTTGACGAGAAATGAGCGACGTTGATAATTACGTCTTGCAGGATTATGAAGTTCATCCACTAATGCAGCTTTCATTTTTTCTTTTTTGATCTAAACGTTTATATTCTGTAGAGTTTGCACTTTCTTTTGCAGATCTAACAGTATATCGTTTATCTTAACAATTTCAGACTCAATGCTTTGAATTTTATTATTCAGAGCACTTTCAGTTTCTCGAACAGTTTCAAGAACTTTTTCATTTTTAATTAGTTTTTTGAACTTTGTCGATCTCTCCGAGGTAAACTTTGTAAGAAAAAGGTGAAAAAAACTTACACCATTTTTTCCTTTTTCAACGTTTCGGTGAAGATTGTCACCCTCTTCAGGAAAATGTAAAACGTTATCGAAACAGTAGGTGAGGAAGCCGGAATCAAAACATCGTATCGTCGCTTCCCGCTTCTCCTTCCCCCGCCACGACGGGCCGGGGAAGAGAACATTCGATAGACTCATTGTTGTGCGCCTTTTACATTTTCCTGAATAGGGTGACAATGTTCACCGAAACGTTGAAAAAGGAAAAAATGGTGTAAGTTTTTTTCACCTTTTTCCTACAAAGTTTACCTCGGAGAGATCGACAAAGTTCAAAAAACTAATTACTAAAACACCGAGGGATAAAGCCATTTGAATACAGTGTATTACACTTATTCACATATACATTTTTCATTTTTATTCTTAATCAATTTTCTCACAGACTTCAAATTTGTAGCATCATTTGGATCAGTAGTATTACCTACATTGCATAGCTTTCGATTCTCTAAATCAAAATTCCCATCACTAGTCAGCTTGAATCCTATTCCAGGAGGTCCTCGTAATACGTCAGCGTGAACGACACGTCGTCCGAACACATCGATGCTCATTTTGATACTGAAGCGATGATTCCAGCCTCACGAAGTTCCTCAACGATTGACTGTATTTCATTAACATGATTATTATTACCAGCAGACGTTTCAGCTATAAGTAATCTCAAACGATCTACAAGTTCGTTTGGATCGTCCCAGTAGCGGTAATCTGTATGGGTGTGACTTTGTGCTATTTTATATAAGCCAGTTCCAATTTTAGCTGGCCGAAGCTTTAAAATTTTACTTATGTAATTTGTATACTTTCTACTTGTTGTTTCTCGTACGCTATCAGTTGCACTGTAATATTTTTTGTGTGCATTCGTATTCTTCAAAATCGTAGCGTAATTTTTTTTATCGTCATCAGTGATCAAAGTATCGTTAGGTTGTTTCTTAAATAGTAACTCTATTAGACCTGGAGCTTTTGCATACTCTTTATCGCCAACAATAAATTTATCGGTATGCAAAGTTATTGGAGTATTTCCAATCATTAGCGAATCATCACGCCTTTTTCGCACTCCATACACTGTATCTAAAGATTTTAAGTCTCCGCTAAATAACATTTTCAGGTTTTCATTAGCAGTGTCGCTTAATTTTTCATCATCTTTAATGATAGTTTTTTCCAGTTCAGAATCATCTGCTAAATAGTCGCTAAGAGCTGACTCAAAGCTGATCTCGGACATCGTTAGATTCATCGTCAATGCTATCATATCACTTTTGGTAATGCTTCGTTCTTGCTTTTTATTCTCTTCTTTTTTCTCGCTTCTTTCTTGATCTCAGGAGGAGGAGAGGTTGCACACTTTAGTTCTTGTTTTATTTTATTTTCAGTTACATCAACAAGCTTTTCCAACGGTTTCACAATTGGCAGGAACGAGTCACTCAAATTTTTTTCCACTTCGAATTTATGTAATTTTAACAAATCATACTTTCTTTCACAGCATTTCTAGCTTTCTCAAACTTCGCGTAGGACTGCCGTTTGCTGGTTAAAGTTTGACATCTTACCAGTTTGAAGTTTCACAACTAAATGCTAAATCTTTTTCAGTATTCTGTATATTTATTATAAATTGATCAAAACCTTTTCTGTAGCGACCATCGTCTATATTACGATCTTTGTCAATAATGAGAAAGCTGTGGTTACCATCATTCCAACATATTGAACAAATATCTTTGAAGCGTTGATACGTCATATCAGTGTTAACATGATCATTATAAACATGTTTTAAATTCATATCATCTTGTCGAAAAATTACCAACAAGTTTACATTGTCACGCACTAAGTGTTTTGGAACTTGTGCATACGACTGACACAAGTAAAAGCAATCAACATTTTTATATCTACCCATGCAATAGAAGGCTTTGACATTATCTTGTTTTTCACAGGCAATATCATCAAATACGAAAATTGAGTTTGGTCGAGCTTCATCGGGTGAAACGACAAGATCATGTTCACCGAAGGGAAAGTATTCAATGCCATCGAGAGGCTCGAGAAGTTTTTCCAAAAATTTGTATTTAGGTTGATTTAGAGATTTTGAGTATACGTAAATGTTTTCAAATTTTAAACCATTAGGATGAATGATGAGAGAAAGGAGAGCATTCGTTTTTCCACAATTCGATGGTCCACAAAATACTGCTCTTATACTGTTTGGCAATAATTTTCCATGACGATGCTGTATTTTTTGCTGCTGTTGCTGCGTCAAAAGATCGAAATTTATCACTGGTAGTTTTGCGGACTGCTTCTTCAGATCCATCTTGAGTACGACTAACTCAAAATGTTATAAATATGAGCATTTATAGTTTTTCAGTTAGTCTCGCGTGAGCTTTTCTCGAGAAAGCATCATGCAAAGAGAAAGAAAACAAGGTTCAGGTTTTGTGAATACACTGATAAATAAATTACCTATTGAACTTCATCTGTCTGGCTATAAGTACTGTGGTCCAGGCACCAAACTAGCAAAACGTTTAGCTCGTGGTGATTCTGGAATCAATCCTCTAGACGTCGCTTGTAAGGAACACGATATTGCTTACTCAAAGAATCGAGACAACATTCAAGAGAGAAACGCTGCTGATCAGATTTTAGCAGAGAAAGCGTGGAACAGAGTGAAATCTAAAGACGCTAGTTTGAAAGAAAAAGCAGCAGCTGCTGCTGTAGCCGGTGCTATGAAGTTAAAATCAAAGTTTGGTATGGGTATTGGAGGCTGTAAAAGAATTTCAAAGCGCAAAAAGCGTGAAAAGAAGATTACACTAAAAAATTAGTCAAAACACTATCAAAATCTGCCATTGCTGGCAATGATTCACGCTCAATGATTAAATCAGCATTGAAAACAGCTCGAGAGCAAGTGAAAAAAGTTGGTGGAAAAAGTAAAGTTGACGTTCCACGCATACTATCCATACCTAGCAAAGTAGGTGGTTTTCTTTCAGCGCTCATTCCGCTTTTTGCTAGTCTTAGTGCAGTAGGATCACTTGCAGGAGGAGCAGCTGGAATAGCTCAAGCAATAAACAGAGCAAACGCTGCTAAGAAACAAATACAAGATCAAAAAAGACATAATGGGAAAGTTGAGAAATTGATGCTTGGTAAAGGGCTGTTCTTGAAACCTTATCATAAAGGATTCGGAATCTCTATGAAGAGTAAAAGAGGAGGAAGAAAAAAAAACTTCGTTGAAATAAGACTACCGAAACGTGCTCTAACTAACTACGATCTGCTCAAGTATGCCAAGTTAATGAAAATAGCACATTTTCGAGGAGTTTTTATGCGAAATGCCTTACCATCAAATGGTTCGCGTGTCAACGAATCGGCAATAATCAATCTAGATAATGCAAGTGGATCCGGCACGCATTGGGTAGCTTATCGAAAAATTGGTAACGATGTTGTATATTTTGATAGTTTCGGAGACTTGCAACCGCCTCTCGATCTCATGAACTATTGGAATATTCCTCAAGTAAAGTACAATTATCAAAGTTATCAAGCATTTTCAACTTACATCTGTGGTCATCTCTGTCTCAAATTTCTTTGCAATCAGCTTAATCGCAAGGATAATTTCATACTGTATAAAAACAAACCGAATCGATAATTCAAATTAGTCTACTCACGATGGTTGCTGAGTCGATGACGCTCAGCCTTTCAGGCACTTCCTCAATCCTTGAAACACACTATTTTCCTCCCATAGAACTGGATAGTGATAAACAGTACAATATTGGACTTGTTGAACTACTCACTTTTAATTCTATACCAAACATTGACGTGAACTGTAACAAGTTTTATGTTGGTCAAGAAGTCGTTGAAATTCCTAGTGGCAGTTATGAGATTGAAGATATTGAGCGAACACTACAAGGACTCCTCGATGCTCGAGGTATAACAATTACTATCAAGCCTAACAGTAATACTTTGCGCTGTTCGATTGAGTGCAGTCGTGAAATAGATTTTCGACCACAAGACTCAGCTATTGCCCGTCTCCTAGGCTTCACTCCAAGAATTTTGAAACCCTATATAAGTCATGATTCAGACTTACCTGTAACTATTCTCAAAGTAAACGCTTTACGAGTCGAATGTAACATTACAACAGGAGCATACATAAATCAGCAAAAAGTTCATACAATACATGAATTCTTTCCTGCCGTACCATCTGGCTACAAGATAATCGAAGTTCCTAAACAAATAATATACTTACCAGTATCTGTGAAAGTGATTGATCACTTACAATTGCGTATAGTAGATCAAGATGGTGATTTAATTAATCTCCGAGGAGAAGTTATTACAGTTCGATTGCATCTAAAGAGTGTTTAAAATGGGTATAGTTTTCAATGCAAAGAAAAGCTATATTAACGACACAGCATGTCGTCAGCCAGTCAGTCACAAACGAGTGATCAAACGATTAACACGTCAAAATCTGCAGTTTCTACAAAATCTTGGTCTTAAAGTACAGCGTGGTGGTGGAGGAAGAAGAAAAAAAAATAAAATTGAAAAAATAAGTTGTACATTTATCTGCTGCTGTTGTGTGAAAGATGGAGGAAATTCTTAATGTACAAGCTCCAGTCGTCTTTGACGAGTCTGTTTCGCATTATGAGGTTCACACACATCAACCATACACATCACTCGCATTCAATAATAGCGATGAAATTCGAATAGCAATTCAACATCAAGATTTGTGTGTCCTACCATCTAAAAGTTCTCTACACATTTGTGGTAAGATTACTAAAGCAGATGGTCGTGCTCTAACAGCAACTCATTTTGTAAATAATGCCATCAGTCATCTTTTTGAGGAAATTCGATATGAGATGAACGCGATTGAGATCGATCGCTGTAAGAATGCTGCTATAACAACTTTGATGAAAGGTTACACTTCTTTCTCACCAAGTCAGCTAAAATATCTTGAAAATTCTGGTTGGACTGACGCTTCTGAGTTGGGAAAAATAACAGATGAGAATGGAAACTTTGATGTCAGTATTCCTCTGTCATTGATTTTTGGCTTCGCCGAAGATTATCACAAAATTGTAGTAAATGTAAAGCACGAACTCATTCTCACAAGATCGATAAGTGATTTCAATGCTGTTGTGCAAAAGTCTACAGCAGCACAGGGAGCTGCAGCGTCCTACGAAAACTTTAAAATTGAGCTCGCTCGTATAGAGTGGCTAATGCCTTACGTCGTACTATCAGATCGGCGAAAAATACAATTATTCAACTACATTCACAAAGATGCACCCATTCCTGTGAGTTTTCGTTCGTGGGAATTGTACGAGTATCCAGTTCTTCCAACAACAAGACAGCATGTTTGGACATTGAAAACATCAAATCAATTGGAAAAACCACGCTTCATCATTCTCGGCTTTCAGACAGGGAGAAAAGCAATACGCCCAATTAATGCTAGCTTATTTGATCACTGTAATATAAGTAATGTAAAACTTTTCCTCAACTCTCAGAGTTACCCGTACGGAAACCTTAATCTTGATATTTCAAATAATCAGTATGCCTTACTTTACGATATGTACGCAAATTTTCAAAATGTATATTACGCTGAAAGCTCAATAGTAGATCCGCTTTTGAGTAAACAAGAATTTAAAGATTTAGCACCTCTCATCGTCATTGATTGTTTCAAACAAAATGAGTCGCTCAAACAGGCAGCCGTAGACGTCCGTCTCGAATTTGAATGTAAAAATAATGTATCTGCGAATACTACAGCGTATTGCTTAATTTTACACGATCGTATTGTCACATACAATCCTATAAGTGGTGATATAAAGAAACTTGTATGAAGCTATATAAAGCTTGTTTGAAAAACTAATTAGTTAGTATTAAGGCAACAATCATGGGTCAAAGTAACAGTAGTGAGTCTGCAGACAAGCAGCAACCGAAAAAGAAAGATGATGGCAAATCCAGCTCAACTCAGTGGAAATATTACAAGGCTATAAAAGATTCTGATCTTATTTTTGAAGTAAAGAAACAAAAAAAATGAATATTGGACCCTCCTTTACAAGACTAGATACAAACGCTGGCTATATATATGGGACAATTCAAATGAATATGTCAGTCGATTGGGATTATTCATAGTTGAAACAACACAGTGTAAAATGGATAAAAAATGCTCTTCGTGGAAGAATCAGAAAGGAGAGGAATATCAATTTCTCGTCGAGTCGGAAAAATTGAATGAAAAAACTTCTCGTTTTGAAAATAATTTTGATCCTTACAAAAAATCATTGTCAAGTTCTGACTACTACAATAATAATAAAGGATTTGAATATTAATTCATGATGAATGTCGATGTATTCGGACGACATTTGAATAACTTCAAAGGACCTCCCGGCATAGGATATAAACTCACTGCTGATAGTCAGTATAGTTTAGAAGACAAGAGACTGTGCAATGTAGCAAATCCTAAAGAACTAAACGACGCTATAAATTTAATCACCCTTCACAGTGTTACTCAAACTGTAAAATCTGATTTACAAACTGAAATATCTAAATTAGATGAAATAGTTGAGTTACATAGAGATGAGATTGATGAAAAGTTGAGAACACTTACTACTAATATTGAGACAATTAACAAACTTTTACTTGAAATAAAAGAAAAAAGTGAACATGGATAATAGTCGGGGCCCCATGGAACTGTATAGGATAGTTATTGGAAGTTCGTGCCACTAGCAATTTTATTGTTGGAACTGGTAATGGTTCAGGTACTGATAACTACCAAAAAGTCTCTACAATGTACCTACCCCGGAACATTGTTATTATTGCAAAATTATGTCAAAAATGCATTTTTTTTTGGTTTATCGTCTCTAGCTCTTTTATTATTAACTTTACGTGAAAAAGTTGAGAATGTTTTTTGTTCAGAATTAAATTTCCTATAAGGTACATGTATTCTCGGATGCAAAATTGACTTTTTTCATCGCTAAATTGTTTAAAACAAAAAAAGTTTTTGTAAACTTTTATATTGCAATAGTTTATATAAAAAATACTTTTTTTAATCGAACTTACACTCAAACATATCTCTATAGTTCATACAACATAAAAATTTCAGTCCGACCTCGCTATCTCAAAATGGCGGCTTATTGTAAAATTATTAATCAGTATTTTCCAATTCATTTCAATTTTGCTCTAATTGCAATAAATTGATGGGACCACTTGGAATCGATAGCTTATGTCCTATTTAACAAATACTTAAAATAACTTTTTTTCAAATTAATATTTAACAACATTTTTAGCAACAAATGTCTTTTTCAATATTGTTATCTCGGTCAATTTTAAAGTTACAGAAATGTGCTAAAGTGAATCGTAAAGTGCATAAAAAATCATGAATTTTCATATATTTACTTTTAAGATTGGACCAATAGGAGCCGAGATAAAAAAAATTTTTCAATCGTCGATTGCGCCGAAACTACTTGATATTTTTTGTTGAAATTTAGCACAGTGGTTGTTGAAATAATGCTCTAAAAGATGACATTTTATCGAATAGCTCTAGATGGTTTAGTTCGTCTAAAACGACTGACGAACAATGTGAGTTCAGCGCGCGCGGCCGCGCGGCTACTCCTGCGCCGGCCAGGGAGGGCGGTGCAGTGGTGAGGGAACTGCCGCGCGACGGCGGACAGAATTCGGACACCTTAGTTGTAATTTGATTATCTCGTTAACCAAAACTGCTATTGCAATAAACTTTTTTTTCATTTAACCTGCTTTTTTCTCAGCTTTAACGCTATGCTAATTAAATTTTCATGGGTACAATACAAATACCCTAAATTACCAATTTTTTCGACAAAAATCTCTTATACCTATTTTCATAGATTTTACATGCATGCATTGCTTTACTATCATTATATAAGTACTTACATTCATCATAAAAATGTTCTGTAATGCAATGCAGGCTTTGTATATAGCCATAAGAGATTTTTGTCGAAAAAATTGGTAATTTAGGGTGTTTGTATTGTACCCATGAAAATTTAATTAGCATAGCGTTAAAGCTGAGAAAAAAGCAGGTTAAATGAAAAAAAAATTTATTGCAATAGCAGTTTTGGTTAACAAGATAATCAAATTACAACTAAGGTGTCCGAATTCTGTCCGCCGTCGCGCGGCAGTCCCCCCACCACTGCGCCGCCCTCCCTGGCCGGCGCAATAGTAGCCGCGCGGCCGCGCGCGCTGAACTCGCATTGTTCGTCAGTCGTTTTAGACGAACTAAACCATCTAGAGCTATTCAATAAAATGTCATCTTTTAGAGCATTATTTCAACAACCATTGTGCTAAATTTCAACAAAAAATATCAAGTAGTTTCGGCGCAATCGGCGATTGAAAAATTTTTTTTATCTCGGCTCCTATTGGTCCAATCTTAAAAGTAAATATATGAAAATTCATGGTTTTATATGCACTTTATGATGCACTTTAGCACATTTCTGTAACTTTAAAATTGACCGAGATAACAATATTGAAAAAGACATTTGTTGCTAAAAATGTTGTTAAATATTAATTTGAAAAAAAGTTATTTTAAGCGTTTGTTAAGTAGGACATAAGCTATCGATTCCAAGTGGTCCCATCAATTTATTGCAATTAGAGCAAAATTGAAATGAATTGGAAAATACTGATTAATAATTTTACAATAAGCCGCCATTTTGAGATAGCGAGGTCGGACTAAAATTTTTATGTTGTATGAACTATAGAGATATGTTTGAGTGTGAGTTCGATTAAAAAAAGTATTTTTTATATAAACTATTGCAATATAAAAGTTTACAAAAACTTTTTTTATTTTAAACAATTTAGCGATGAAGAAAGTCAATTTTGCATCCGAGAATACATGTACCTTATAGGAAATTTAATTCTGAACAAAAAACATTCTCAACTTTTTCACGTAAAGTTAATAATAAAAGAGCTAGAGACGATAAACCAAAAAAAATGCATTTTTGAACATAATTTTGCAATAATAACAATGTTCCGGGGTAGGTACATTGTAGAGACTTTTTGGTAGTTATCAGTACCTGAACCATTACCAGTTCCAACAATAAAATTGCTAGTGGCACGAACTTCCAATCAAAATCCCATGGGGCCCCGACTATAAGTATTCTAGCAACACAAACTCTTTTCCCGGAAAGCATGGTTATGACAAGTTGGATGATAATAATATATCGAAGGATCAGAAAAATAAAGATTCTGTTTGGAAAAAGTGTACTAGTATATACTCAACCAATAATCATTCTTATCCTAAACAAGAAGGTTATAAAAACTCTGAAAAATCAATAAAATAGTTGTAGATTTTTGAAAAAATAAAAAAATATTTACATAAAAATAGCTTTTGTTTTTTTCCTCCTCATTTCCTGATCCCACATCCTGGTGATGGGGGGCTGGCGCGGAGGTGGCGTACTCGCACCGAGGTGGCGGCGGGATGGGTGAAGGCGCGGGCTGGCGTACTCGCGACTGCGTGGGGAGGCTAGGGCCGTACCGACCGGGTGGGGAGTCTGGGGCGACCGGGTGGGGAGGCTGGCGTACTCGCGGGCATCATACCGACTGGATGAGGGGCGCTGGGGCGACCGGGTGGGGATGCTGGCGTACTGGGTGGGCAGACTGGCGTACTCGCGACTAGGTGGGGAGACTAGCGGCGAACTCGCGACTGGGTGGCGCTGCTGGCGGGGCGACCTACTTTTATCGACTGAGTTGCCCACTGAGCAAATCTACCTTACCGACTGAGGAAGTGGCGTTGGATCAGCATGGCGTGGTATCAGTACAGACCTAACTACTTTAGTATATTTAGCAACTCAAATATTGACACGTAGCAATAAATATTGCTGCGTCATGTTTTATTGTTACGGCAGCTAACTCTAGTAGGAGTTGCCTATGCTCGACCGCGTATGATAGCAGCGCGCGCGCAGTCACATGCACGTGACTCGGTGTTAGCGAGAGAGGGAGATTCAGAGGTGTCTGGCGCCGTGAGAGCGAGAGAGAGCATATGAAGCGAGCGCTCGGTGATAGAGGGAGAGGGAGAGAAAGAGGAAAGCGCTCTTCGCTGGCGAGCATGTGTAGTGAGAGAAAGAAAGCGAGCGCTCGATCGAGCGAATGAGAGAGAGAGAGAGAGAGAGAGAGAGAGAGAAGAGAGAGAGAGAGAGAGAGAGAAAGAGAGAGAGAGAGAGAGAAAGAGAGAGAGAGAGAGAGAGAGAAGAGAGAGAGAGAGAGAGAGAGAGAGTACTCTTATATGGTTTAATTCATAGCGGCATAGGAATATGGCGGCTGCCAACTAGGAAGTTCTAGTTGGCCCTGAGAGGCCGTATGCATGATCCTATGTATAGAGGAATATAGAAGCTACCGGAACGAGTCGAGAATTGATTGATTGATTGATATCGATATAGGGGCGCGGTTTGAGGAATATTTAAAGGATATAGAGGACGATACTTAAGTTTTGAGCCAATAAGGACATTAGAGATAGAAAAAAGGGGGCTCGGGGAAAATCATACATAGAGGTCTGCATTGGTGGTGGTTATTAGGTGACCAATGGAGATTCTGTTTGGAGTACCAATTGTGAAATTTGGCGGCTGGGTTGGAGCTTCCGTGAAGAAGGAGGTCGGGTGGGAAAACGCAACCTTCTTCCTCGTAGAGAGCACTGGGGTCGGCCATTCTGTTGCCGACCTTCATATGATGAGTTGGAATGGCTTGAAAAATTAGATGATTGCAATTTATCGAGTGCTAGCTCTACTAATTCATATGGTTCTATTCTCGAAGTTGATTTAGATTATCCAAATAATATACATGACGATCACAATGATTTATCATTCTGTCCTGAACATTACGTGGCTCTAAAACAGGCTCTTTCATATGGCTATTCAACATCGCAAAATTCATAGAGTTCTGAAATTCAAACCATCACCTTTACTAATATCATACATAGATTTCAATAGCAGCCAACAATCAGCAGCAAAAAATGAATTTGAAAAAAATTAAAATTAATGAATAATGCTGTATTTGGTAAAACTATGGAAAATGTTAAAAAACAGCAGAGTAGTAGTAAAACTTACGAGTAAATAGGATGGAAGATATGGGATTGAGGCTCAAATTTTAAGTCCAACCTTTCACAGCAGTGCAATATTTAATGAAAATTTAGCTGCTTTATAAATGAATAACTGATATATTGATTGCTTGGGGACACTACAAAATAGCCCACAATAGGTAAGTTCAAATCAAGGGGCGCGGTAGCACCACGATGGCAAGTATAAGATTACTAATTATCAAGTAGTATGAACGCCGCCGTCGGGCGCTAGCTAGCCAGACCATATATACTTTAAATTGACCCTGTTGGAACCTTGGTGTACGGTTTTCTTCGCATGAAGAGTTTTAACTCTCACTTATGAGTACTCAAATGAAAGCTTGGGATAAAACTAACAAAATCACTTCAGGATCATATTTTGTGAAGTGGCTTCTATCAAAAGATTTTGTGAAGTTCGACGTCCCGAATTCTTCTAATCGAACATTCTTCTCCCGTTGGAAAAAATGTTCTCCGCGGACTGTGTGATCGTGACGTCAGCTCTACGTTTATACTATTAATATGTATTGTATGTACAGTTTATATGTGCAGACGAGCGGACAATGGTGTATTTACATTTTATTTGAATTTCAGTATGTTTGAAGAAGAAATCAAGATGCATCTCTTCGAACCACTAATAACTTTATTTCAATCTAACGCCGACGTTTCGAATCGTTACGGTTCCTCCTCAGGGCTACAATCCAATTTACAATTGAAAATAAAAATAATATGAAAAATAATAAATTAGTTATAAAATATAAAAATTACCTTAATTTTAATACAATAGTCAAATATTACTAAACTACCGGATGTTCATATTGAACCGGTCACTAATCTGAACAAACAAAATTTTCAAAATTACAAATAAAATTATCAAAATTTAAATATTAATACAAAAATTCAAAAAACCGCCGCGCTACCCTACCACTCTTAGCCTACCGTGGACTAGTGCGCAACCTCAGTGGACGCTTTCTGCGCATCAGTCGAGCCGCCGCGCTACCCTACCACTCTTAGCCTACCGAGGACTAGTGCGCAACCTCAGTGGACGCTTTCTGCGTATCAGTCGAGCCGCCGCTGTGAGCGTCAACAAGGGGCGATACTATCTATGCAGGACTATACTTGCAATAGACCAATCAGCGAACGTTAAACATGTTCAAACCTGCAAACCTACAAGTAGCGGTGGGACAGCCAATCCCGTACCGTCAAGGCTGGTATAAAAGGGCTGCAGCAGTCTTTGGAAAATCATTCTCACCAGTCGATCGACGAGTGAACATTGTACCTAGTACTCCTCGAAGATCACCAGGTGTTCTCCTCGCAGAAGATCATCCTCACAGAAGACCATCCTCGCAGAAGATTCTAGTAGAAGACTTTTTCAGGACTCCTCAGGGTAAGTATTATAATTATTATTGCAACCATTAATCAATTACTAATTTTAAATTTTTTTTACAGATGGCCACCATCGAGTATCTTGAGTTGACAGTCAATTGGCTACTAGGATCTCTACGTTATGCTCACAGTGGTGATGCTGACGTAGAGGATTTAGAGAGATGGTTAATGCTAACCTCTAAAGCTCTCGAGAGTATCGAGAAGATTTCAACTGGTCCAGCCTTGACTAGAGAGCAAAAGCAAAAGTGTCAGACGATCTCTGCACATTTGCTTAGCATTAAAGGCAAGCTCCTTGAATATTCAAAGAGAGGGGGTAATATCGCCACGGTATCAGCTGATCAACCCAAAGTTAAATGGGATGATTTTCATTCAGCTTTTGATACTCGTATAAGATCAGGCATTATTACCAACCTTAGCCATCTTGACATCGTTTCATTCTTGAACGATGCTCTATCTCTCTTTGAAAAAAAGATCAAGGCAGTGCTTACCGAATACGATGCTGTCAAGGTTCGGCTTGAACTTGCAGCAGAGTATGCTATAGTCAAGAATGGCTCTGAGTGTTTCGAAGTAAAATACTTCAGCACTAAAAATGCCGCCATCTTTCAAACTACGAGCCTCTCTGAATGATTTGTAGAGAAAGCGCAGCAACCCATGCAGACTGCAATGGAAGAGTTCCAGGAGAAAGATTCTGGCTGGACTCTCCGGCAGATTCTGAGCGTTACCCTACACATTAATAAGTACAAGCCTATGAATGGGAGTTCATACATCCCCCTTCCTGATTTTATTCAGAAGAAGTAGGCTTGTATTAATGTGCGGAACCAAGACAACGAGTGCTTTAAGTGGGCCATCTTGTCTGTACTGCATCCTCAAGCTAAGGATGCAAATCGAGTATCCAAGTATAGAGAATTTGCTGATGAGCTATGCTTCAAGGGAATCGAGTTCCCAGTGCAAGCCAAGAGCATCAGTAAGTTCGAGAAGCAGAACAGTGTGACGGTGAATCTCTACATATTGAAGAAGAGAGGTCAACGTTACGAGGTATCACCGTGTCATGTGACCTCTAACAAGAAGGAGAAGCATGTCAACCTGCTTCTCATCTAGGACTATTACGTGGATGAGGAAGAGGAGGAGGAGGAGAAGCATCCTTTCGCCCAGTTTCACTATGTATGGATCAAGTACCTCTCTCGCTTGGTAAGCAGTCAGCTAACGAAAGGTAAGCGAATGTCACATATTTGTGACCGATGCTTACACTATTTCAATACTGAACATGCGTCGAATGAGCACGAAGTTGACTGTGCTCAAGTCAAGTCAAATGTAAGGTTAAGTTTCCTAGCGAGAAGGATAAAATTCTCAAATTTGCAAAATTTCAAGCGAGGTGAACGTGTCCCTTACGTCATCTACGCTGACTTTGAGTGTCTCTTGAAGCCTGTGCAAGACAAGCACGCTTTCCAAGAACACCAAGCCTATAGCATTGGCTACTACCTGTTGAGTAGTCAGAACGATGGCTACTCTGGCTATCGCAGCTACAGGCAAGTAGAGAGCAACGATGCACAAACCCCTGCTCAGTGGTTTGTTGCTGAGCTCGATGCGGTGCGGTGCAAGCTGGAGCAGGTTTACACCAATCCTAAACCGCTAGCACTAACAGCTGACGAAGAGCAAGCCTTTACTCAGGCTGCCTCCTGTCACATCTGCAAGAAGCAGTTTGTGCAGATGCAGACAAAGGTGCGCGATCATTGCCACCTGACTGGTCGCTACCGTGGAGCTGCCCACCAGCCAATGTCTGGCAGCGCTTCAACGTTGCTAGCCTCGGTGAGTACTCCGATCTTTACCTGAAGACGGACGTGCTCCTGTTGGCAGACGTGTTCGAGAATTTCCGCTCAACGTGTCTCGAAGCGTACGGCCTCGACCCCGCTCATTATTTTACCACTCGCGGACTCACTTGGGATGCTATGCTTAAGCATACCGGAATCGAGCTGGAACTCCTCACGGACATTGATATGCTCTTGTTCGTTGAGAGAGGCATCCGGGGTGGCATAAGCCAATGTTGCAATCGCTACGCAAAAGCGAACAACAAATACATGAGCGAGGGTTACAACCCACTGGAGGAGTCAAAGTATCTCATGTACTATGACGTCAATAACCTCTATGGTTGGGCTATGACGCAATCTCTACCTTACGGAAAGTTCCAATGGGTAGAGAACGTCAGAACTCGTGGGATTACCCAAGTCGACGACGACGACCTCTGCGGATATATCCTAGAGGTCGACTTGGAGTATCCCGAGAGTCTCCACGATAGCCATAGAGATCTGCCTCTATGTCCCGAGCATCGCGCTGCGCCTGGCTCGAAACAGCAGAAGCTCATGACCACCCTGCACAACAAGGAGCGGTATGTTATAAACTACCGTGCCTTAAAGCAGGCTCTGAGTCATGGGCTGACCCTAAGCAAGATCCATAGGGTCCTGCGTTTCGAGCAAAAGCCATGGCTCAAGCCATACGGAGACCTCAATACTGAGAAGCGGAGGAACGCGAAGAATGAGTTTGAGAAGCTCTTCTTCAAGCTTCTCATTAATGCGGTCTACGGCAAGACCATGGAGAATGAGCGCAAACGAGTCGATATCAAGCTCGTTACAAAGTGGGAGGGTCGGTACGGCGCAGAAGCGATGATAGCCAAACCAAACTTCCACAGCAGCTCAATAATCTCCGAGAACCTCGTAGCGGTGCAGCTCGAGAGGACGGAGATTACCATCCGAAAACCCATCTACGTGGGTCTCTCCGTCCTCGATCTCTCGAAGATCAACGTTTATGATTTCCTTATGCATATATGCATGAGCGGTATGGTGATCAGTGTAAGTTGCTGTACACTGACACCGACAGTCTCATTTATGAGATTAAGAGCGTCGACGTCTACCGAGTGATGCAGGAAGACATCACTCGGTTTGACACCAGCGACTACCCCAAGGACAATCAATTCGACATGCCTCGTCGGAATAAGAAAGTCCTTGGGGTAATGAAAGACGAGTGCGCTGGTAGCATTATGACCGTCTTTCGAGGGCTACGCAGCAAGATATACTGCGTCAGCGTTGACGGGCAGAAGCCTATAAAAAAGGCGTTTAAGGCCCAGTAGTCAAGGCGAGGATAGAGCCCGAAGACTATGATCGGTGTCTCTTCGGCCGGGAGGTCATCACATGCCAGCAGCAGACCATCCGCTCGCGGCGACACGTGGTGACCACCGAGCGGCAGGAGAAGGTCGCACTAAGTCCCCACGACGACAAGCGTCATATAGTGGTCGGCCAGACCGACACGTTGCCGTGGGGACATCATAGTCTTCGGGCTTGTGAGGCGGCACTCGCAGAGGGCGCTACCGTCTGCCCCTGCAACGAGGAGGACAAGTCAGCAAGGAAGAGACCGAGACTGCAGTAGGTAGTCTCGGTGTAGCAGAAGAAGAAACGGAGAGGTAAAGTCAAGTTGGTTGTACCTCACGGGTGGGGGCGAGGTCGGGGCCCTCACCACTTTTAAAACGACAAGTTGTCTGCTGGAGGGGAGAGCTATACATAAGAACGTGTAGCAGTCTAAAGAGCTCATTCTCATCAGTAGCTTATTATCATCGAGTGAACGTAGAAAAAAAAGCATGGATTACAGATTTGAAGAAGAAAGGTTACGAAGCTTCGAAAACTGGCCCTTGAACTATATGGAACCAGCACGCCTCGCAGCTGCAGGATTTTACTACACAAAGCAAATCGACAAAGTACGTTGCTTTGCATGTAAAATTGAATTGTGCCGTTGGGAAGATGGAGATGAGCCTATGGTGGAACATCAACGATGGAGTGGACATTGCCGATTCATACGCAAAGCACCTTGCGGTAACGTCCCCATAGGTAGTGCATTAAATCCTACCTCAGCTTCACATGATGTTTGCGGTCCATATAAGCATCAAGTATCAACAATTCAAGCAGCTATTGATGAGAAGAATAGTTGTAAGATATGCTATAACGAAGAAATTCAAGTAGCGTTTATTCCATGCGGTCATGTTGTCGCATGCAATAAGTGTGCTTCAAAGTTAATAACGTGCGCAATTTGTCGTAAAAGCATCACCAACACTTTAAATGTCTTCTTTTCCTAAGCATCAATCCAACTGTTGTGAGTCTTATCGAATCCAAGCCACTTGACGTAGACTTGATTTCCGCGTTTCTTCAAAACTTTTTCAACGAGATATACGTCAGGATACTTTGTTTTTGACAGTTCTTGCTCGTAAAATCCTCCACTAATAGGCTTGTCTTGATAGTCCTTCAAACGATAAGTGGAAGGAATCGTTGGCGCTACTCGACTCACTGTGAATATCTCTGGTGACCAGTTTGGTGTATAACCCTTCTCGAACACTTGCTTCGCTTTGCTCAAGCAAACGCTATCTCCTACTTTAAATTTAGGACGCTTTACTTTTTTCATTGTCCGAGTATAACGTTTCATGACTTGAAATTGATTATCAAGCGAGACCTCGCTAGGCTTCATTCCAAATGTTCGATGATTACTATTGTTATAGTTTTCCAACAAATCAGATAAGCTATCGAGCCACTTGTAATTTCCTTGAATACTGAATTGTAGCCACATCTTGCTCTTGAGAGTACGGTTGAAACATTCACATATAGAAGCTTTAAGAGTACTATACGTCGAGTACAAATTGATCTTGTATCGCTTCAGCAACTTCTCGAAATTGCTATTGTAAAACTCGAGACCTCTGTATGTAAATTCTTGGGTACTCGACCTTGACGCAGTACTGACTTCATTGCCGCTGTAACTTCTTCACCAGACTTTTTCTTTACGGGAACAGCCCACGCAAACTTGGAGAATACGTCGATGATTGTGAGAAGATACCTATAACCTTTATTTTCCTTAGCATAGGGCTTCATTTCAACTAAATCAGCTTGCCATGTCTCATCTAAACCTCGCATATTAAACTTTCGATGAGGATAGTTGTGACGAGCGGGCTTGTGAAGTTCTTCAACTACTGCTTTCTTATGCTCCATGTTACACGTCTGCAGAGTGAATGTTACTCATGATCTGTGCTACAGCTTCTTTTATAGTCTCGATATCGCTCTGCTGACTTGACAACATGAAGTCGAGCTCGTCTCTGTGTGCTTCAACGATATCATCTAATTTGCTTAGCTGCTGTTCCAATAGGGAAATAAGCTCTAGTATTTTTTGAACTTCTGCTTGAAGAGTTTCCAAGTTGACTGCTTCATTTTGCTGACGAGGAGCTGCTAAATTGCATAGTCTCTTATTGTCCAAGTCGTAGTGACCATCGGTTGTGATTTTGAAGCCAAACGCTTGACGTCCACGACTGCCTTCATTCTTCTTCAGATTACGTCCAAACACGTCGACGCTTATCTTTAAATGGTTGTCAGTACTCTGTGCGCTCAATATATATAGCTGCCCTCGCGTAACTCTTCAATAATCGAATGAATTTCATTAACATAACTCGGATTACCAGCTGATTGCTCAGCTATAAGCAAGCGAAGCCTATCGACCAGCTCATTAGGATCGTTCCAATAGATGTAATCCATTTTGGTGTTTTGACGAGCGATTTTGTATCGAGATAGACATTTCTTAAGTAACGCTCCTCCTCTCTTGTGAAACAGAGGTGCTATGATGTTTGTATATTTTTTACTGTTATGAACTCGAATCGATTCATCATCTTTGTACTGTTTTTTATGAGCATACGTTGACTCGAGGATAGTCTGATAAGTTTGCAGATCAGTCTGATTATAATTCTTAGGATCTCTAGCTATGAGCAGCTCCATCAAACCGTCAGTTTTTGCATATCGTCCATCTTTCACTTTAATGCTTTTATCACTAAAGTTAATAGGCGAATCACCAAACATCCACTGTCTACTCTCCTTTCGAACTCCATAAATTTTATCAATATCCTTTTTTCGCTTCAACATCTGCATATACTTATCTTCTTCTTCTTCTTCTTCTTCTTCTTCTTCGGTAGCATTATCAGCTGTTTCAAAATTATCGTCATCTATCTTAGCTTCATCATTCAAAGTTTCATCAAAACTATCATCATCGTCCGAGTTGACGAAAGTACCATCAAACTTTTTTTTTTTATTATAGTATCATCTAGTAAAGCCTTTCTTTTTTTAAGTGGTGGTGGCACAGACTTTTGTCTACTAAATACAAGCTAGTATAAGATGTAAAGGATTGACAATTGGCTTAAAGGTATCCTGAACGACTTTTTCAAAATCTTGTCTGTTCGCCTTCAACATGCTATACTTGCGTTTGACTGCATTTTGAGCTTGCACAAGCTGCTGCAGAATATTCTTCTCTTTTTGAATATCACTCATGCTGTTGTTGATTCATCAATCGATAGAGATAGACTGTTGCTAATTACTTTGCGGGTGCTATATTTATAGCAAAGCAGTCGAAACCTTTCCTATATCTGCCTCCATTGATTGGACTATCCTTGTCAATCATTAAAAAGCTATGCTTATCGTCAGACCAGCACTTTGAGCATAATTCCTTAAACTGTATGTAGTTCATATCGGAATTAACATGATCGTTGTACAGATGTTCGAGATTTAAATCATCTTGTCGAAAGATTACGAACAGATTTACGTTATCGCGTACGAGATGCTTCGGAACTTGTGCATAAGATTGACAAAGATAGAAACAATCAACGTGTTTATGTCTACCCATACAGTAATACGCTTTGATACTGTTTTGCTTCTCGCAAGCTACATCGTCAAAGATCATGATTGAGTTGGGAAGAGCATCGTCAGGGCTTACCACTTCTTCATGCTCGCTGAATCCGAAATACTGTGTGCCCTCTAAAGGTTCTAGAAGATTTTTCAAAAACTTATACTTTGACTGATTCAGAGACTTTGAGTAGACGTATATATTTTCAAATCTAACGCCATTAAGATGCGTAATGAGGGCAAGTAAGCTGTTAGTTTTACCACAGTTTGATGGGCCGCAAAATACAGCTCGAATGCTGTCCGGAAGCAAATCTCCGTGTCTTTTGATTCTTTTTTCTGGCTCCGCTATAACGTCAAAATTCGCTATTGGAAGCTTAAATATCTGCTCTTTGAAGTTCATTCTTGGAGAATTGATCGACAACTGATGATGGAGAGTATAAATAGAGCGCTTTTATACTCTCGACATCAGTTATTATCTGACCTTCATGACGTGATGATCATATACAAACACCACCGACAAGGTCGTGGAATTGTAAATCGTCTCATCAATAAGCTACCAATTAAACTTCACTTACCGGGATACCAGTACTGTGGTCCTGGTACTAAGTTAGCTAAATGTCTCGCTCGAGGTGATCCGGGAATTAATCCGCTTGACGTTGCTTGCAAAGAGCACGATATAGCTTATTCGCAAAATCGTGAAAATATCGAAGCCAGAAACGCTGCTGATAGAGTTCTGGCTGAGAAAGCTTGGTAAAGAGTTAAAGCAGTAGATTCGGAAATAGGAGAAAGAGCAGCTGCTTTTGCCGTTACAAACGCTATGAAATTAAAGTCGAGATTCGGAATGGGTGTGAAAAAGTCGCGAACAACGCTTCGGAAAGTTGTAAAGGCTGCTTCGCAATCGGTCGTTCCAGAAAAATGCGGGAATAAGCTCATTCTCTCAGCTTTGGAAGGCGCTCGAAAAATGGTTGAGAAAGCCGGTGGAAAGAAGAATATAGTTGTTCCTAGAATATTGCCAGTTCCAGCTAAAGTAGGCGGTTTCCTACCATTTCTCATACCGTTGTTCGCCGGTCTAAGTGCAACTGGCGCACTCGCTGGAGGTGCTGCTGGAATAGCCAAGGCTGTCAATAATGCTAAAGCCGCTCAAAGAAAGTTAGAAGAGAACAGACGACATAATCAAAAGATGGAGGAGATTGCTCTCGGTAAGGGACTCTTCTTGAAGCCTCACAAGAAAGGACTAGGTCTTCACTTGAAGCCTGGTAAAAGATTGAAAAAAAAAGATCCTCGAAGTAAGATTACCTGAGAGGGTGCTCACGGATTTCGCTTTGATAAAATATGCAAAGATTATGAAGATTTCAAACTTTCGCGGTGTATTCATGCGAGACTCGCTGCCTGCTAATGGTCCGCATTATAACGAATCAGCTATAGTCAACTTGGATGATGCACGCGGACCTGGTACGCACTGGGTTGCATATCGTAAACGAGGCTCCAATGTCGTCTACTTTGACAGCTTTGGAGATCTTCAACCTCCGATAGAACTGTTGCTCTACTTAGGCGTCAATGAAGTCAAGTATAATTATGAACGATATCAAGACTACAATACATTCAACTGCGGTCATCTTTGTCTACAGTTTTTAGCTGGCAGACTATATAAGGAGCAGCGAAAGTAGTTCTAGAGTTATTATCGCTTCAACTGTCATGGAGAATTCATTAACTTTGACTCTCTCCGCCAAGACTTCCATACTTGAAGCTCAATACTTTCCCCCAATCGAACTTTCCGCTAGCAAGAATTACGTTCTTGGATTAGTCGAATTGTTGACATTCAACTCGATTCCTAATATCGATACAAGTATCAACAAGTTCTACGTAGGAGGACAGATAGTTCACCTGCCAACAGGTAGCTACGAGATTGAAGACATTGAAAATCATCTTATCGATACATTAAGCATCAAAGGCATTTCGATCTCACTTAAACCGAATAACAACACTCTCCGCAGTGTAATAAAGTGCAGTGAGACGATAGACTTTCGTCCGCTAGATTATATGGGTCCACTACTAAGCTTTACGCAGCGAGTGCTCGAGTCTAATATTATACATATTTCCGACTTGCCGGTCTCCATTCTCAAAGTAAACGCTCTGAGAGTTGAGTGTAGCATCACTACCGGCGCCTATATAAACGGACAGCGAGTACATACGATACACGAGTTCTTCCCCGCAGTACCTCCAGGCTACAAGATCATCGAAGTTCCCTCTCAAGTTATATATCTTCCTGTCACCCTGAGGACAATCGATTACTTGCAGCTACGTATAGTCGATCAAGACGGAAATCTAGTAAACTTTCGTGGTGAAGTCATCACAATTAGATTGCATCTGAAGAAAGCGTAATGGGCATTGTCTACACCGGTAGAGGGTATAAAAGCAAGCCAAAATGTCAGCCAGTCATCAGTCGTCAGCAAGCCTTCGGAACGCTAACACGGCAAAATATACAGTTCTTAAAAGGACTCGGTCTAAGAGTAAAAAACCCTGGTGGAAAATAACGTGTATAATCCTCTGCTGTCTTCAGAGAAATGGAAGAGATTCTAAGTATACAGTCACTAGTGCGCTTTGATGATTCAGTCTCGAATTATGAGATTCATGCTCATCAGCCGTACACTGCTTCATCGTACAAGAACAGCGATGAAATACGTATCTCAGTTCAACATCAAGACTTGTATCTATTACCTTCTCGCAGCTCGTTACACGTATGCGGTAGACTAATCAAAGCTGATGGTGCTCAAGTACGAAATGCTAAATTACTGAATAATGCTATAGGTCACATGTTTGAGGAAATACGATACGAGATAAATGCTATCGAGATCGATAAATGTAAAAACGTTGGATTAACTACGCTCATGAAAGGATGGCCTTCGATCAATCCTAGTCAGAGTTTAGTCATACAGAATGCCGGTTGGCTCGACGTCGAGGAGAAAGATGATTTGATGAATAATCAAGGCTACTTTGACCTGTCTATACCTTTAAGTATGATTCTAGGCTTTGCCGAAAACTATCGAAAGATAGTCGTTAATGTCAAGCATGAACTTATCCTCACTAGATCAAGAAATGATTTAAATGCAGTTATTCAGGCAGCTACGAAAGCAGCAACTGCAACTGATCCAGCAGAATATGAAGATTTCAAGATTGAATTGATAAAAGTTGAGCGGCTCATGACCTACGTAGTACTCTCCAATTTACATAGAATTTGTCTGCTTGGACTTATTCAGAAGAGTAAATCGATTGATATGAGTTTTCGTAGTTGGGAATTGTACGAATACCCACAACTTCCTACTACGCCGCGTCACGTTTGGACTGTTAAGACATCCAATCAGTTAGAAAAGCCGCGCTTTGTCATTGTAGGCTTTCAAACGAATCGTAAAGGTTCAAGGACTGAGAATGCCAGCTATTTCGATCATTGCGGAATTAGCAATGTCAAGCTGTTCCTGAATTCTCAGTACTATCCCTACGGCAATCTCAATCTAGAGATAGATCGTAATCAATTTGCTATTCTCTACGATATGTATGCAAACTTTCAAAACGCATACTATGACAAGAGCGTAGAGCCTCTGCTGAAGAAGCAAAGATATATTTCGAAACTTCCGCTTATAGTGATTGACTGCTCGAAGCAGAACGAGTCTCTGAAAACTGCTTCAGTCGATGTTCGCTTGGAATTCGAATCGAAGCATAATTTCCCTGCTGGAACATCCGCCTACTGCTTGATTATACATGATCGTATAGTTCAGTATAATCCAACCAATGGTGATGTAAGAAAACATGTCTGAACTTGTTTCGAAAGTGGCGGGGATGCTGGTATATAGGAGGCTGCATCCGCACAGTCGAGCATCATTCTAGATGAAGTACTTGATTGATATGCAAGGCTTCAAGCAGCCAGGCAACGACTTCATTCTCAAAGAGCTCGCTATACTTCCGCTGGGTGCTGATTCTCAAGTGTATCTCTTCAAAGCGCCTTTTCATTGGCGTAGACTCACGGAGAAGTATAAAGCTGAAAATGCATGGCTTGAACGCTATTATCACGGACTATCTTGGCAATCCGGTGATAGAGAGTATACCGACATTGGAAATATACTTCGTACAGCTCTGAAAAATGCATCTTGCGTTAAAGTCATTGGCTCTATTCAGAAAATATGGTTAGAACGTTTTAAATTTAGCGTTCACGATATAGCCGAGATGGGATATCCGCCATTAAATCAAATAAAAGTTGTAACAGTTTGCCCGTATCATAATGGGGCGTATAGAGCCAACTGTGCTCTTCACAATGTGCAGCTTATCCATAAATATATGAAAGAGTTGCAGACACCATTAGATGTTTATACAATGGAATATAAATAAGTTGAGAGAGAGGAAGCAAAGGAGAGATGATTATAATGGATGTATCTCACAGCTGGATGGGGCTCTCATCCTTCCCAAAAAGAAGCTTGCAATGAAACGCGCGTCTTTTTTCTAAAAAGTTAAATAAGAGTATTTCGAATCAAACGTATACATTCATATACGTATACATTAAGTCATATACACATGTATAACTTGTATGTACTCGCATAAACTCTTATGTGCATCCGCATAGCCTATCTGATTACATTCAAATTCATCCGTATAGTTATATGCAATACATAAACTTTTACATATATGCAGAAGGCTCGACTGATGCGCAGAAAGAGGCCGTTGTGGTTGCGCTATAGTTTTCAACGCTGTGGGAGTGGTGGGGGTAACACTGCAGCTCGACAGATGCGCAGAGAGCGTCCACTGAGGTTGCGCACTAGTCCTCCGTACAGTGAGCGGTGGGAGTAGCGCGGCCGATCGACTGATGAGCAAAGAGCGTCCACTGAGGTTGCGCACTAGTCCTCGGTAGGGTATGAGTGGTGGGGTAATGCAGCGGCTAGACTGATGCACAGAGAGCGTCCACTGAGGTTGCGCGGTAGCGGTGCGGCGGCTCGAGTGGTGGGGGAAGTAGTATAAGAGAAGCATCAACGCTCAAGGAAGTCATTATTGTTCGAGACGGAGTACGTAGTAGACGTATGTAAGGTTCCAAGACCGCTTCCAATGATAGAGATGCCACGACGGTTTAACTTCACTTTAAGTGTGGTTGCTATTTTTAATTCACATGTATCCCCTCCACACATTCGGCCGACATATTTTAAAATTGCGCTTACCTCTACTCTCGCGTCATATGCAATATGCCGACGAAGTATGGTGTAACAACGCTAGCTGGCGACATCATATACACACTGTACATCATATATACGCATAACCTCACATACACATATTAGTCCGGGAGTCCTGGCATTTTGTCGTTCACTTTCTTCAAAAGATTTTTTGACAGTCAAAATTTGTTTGTGGTAACCTACTGAAAGTAACCCTAAATTCTCGACTTCAGACCTGATCGGGAACATTGTTATTATTGCAAAATAAACTTCAAAAAAGCACTTTTTTTAGTATTCCGCGAATAACGTTTTTGTAACGCATTTTATGCAAAAAAGGATAAAGGGGAAAGTTGTTTAGAATTGAATTTCCAATCCAACACATGTATACCCGAATGCAAAATTAACTCTTTTCATCGCTAAATTGTTAAACAAAAAAAAACTTTTTACAAATTTTCACATTGCCACAGTTTTTTCAAAAAAAAGATCTTTTTCGTCGGATAAGCTCTCCATGATGACTTTTAGTACAAACAATCTAAAAATCGTTGCCCGATCCGTATATCTCAAAATGGCGTCCTATTGCAAAATTATTTATCCGAAAATTTCAAATTCATTTCAAATTTGCCCATGGAACCATAAACGGATCCAACTGCGCTTAATCGATAGCTTTTGACGTACTTAATAAATGCTAAAAAGGAATTTTCTTAAAATTAATATTTAACATTTTTAGCAATAAATAGTTTTTATTTTCGCCAATTTTTAAGTAAGAGAAACGCGGTAAAATGCATTTTAAAGTACTTACAAAACCATGAATTTTCGTAAAAAATTCGTCAAGATCCAACCAATAGGAGCCGAGATACGAAATTTTTTTCAACCGACGATTACACCGAAACTATTTAATATTTTTTAATGAATTTTCACACAATGCTTGCTCAAATGATGCTCTAGATGATAGCATTTTTCTTGATAGTTGTAATGGACTTAATTCTTGTAAAAGGACCGATGAACGGATGCGAGATCAGCGCGCGCGACCGCGCGACTGCTCCGGCCGGGCGGCGCGGTGGTGCGGTGGACCGCCGCTGCGGCTTTCGTGAACCTTAGATGCAAATTGATTTTCTCGGCAACCAAAGGTCCTACGGTAATGCTTTTTTTTATTTCATGTGTTTTTTCCTCAACTTTCACGTCGTGTCAATGAAATTTACATGAGTGCAATGCAAATACCCGAAAATTAAGTTTTTTAGATGTTAATTTAATTTCTCGGCAACCAAAGGACCTACGTCAATGCTTTTTGTTTTAATTTAATGTATTTTTGCCTCAACTTTCACGTTATGTTAATTAAATTTTCATAAGTGCCATACAAACACAAGAAAATTTCATGTTTCCTGTTATATGCAGTACTACATAATGTATTCATATTTTGTATATATAAGTGTGTATATTAATTTTAAAAGCTCAGTACAAGGATAGTGTTTGCTTACGATTTCTGCATTAAACGAAATTAAGGAATTAATGTCTATAAAATATGTTTTTCAACTATAAGTTATCGCTTCGCGTTATGTAAAACTTTTTAAAATAGCATTGAATTTAATCGATTTTCATAGGATAACATACTTATTTCTATATATATTTACGCATGTGTAACGTTTTTAAAATCGTATGTGTATACGAGAGCGCGGCACACACAGATACACACATATACGCGCTTATTCATGGCGTCAAGTGGAGAAAATGGTTTAAAAAGGCAACCAAAGGTCCTACGTTAATGCTTTTTTTTTAATTTTATGCGTTTTTGCCTCAATTTTTACGTCATGTTAATTAAATTTTCATAAGTGCAATACAAACACAAGAAAATTTCATATTTTCTGTTATATGCAGTGTGCTGCGCGCGCGCGCGTGTGTGTATGTTTGTGTACTGCGCGTGCGTGTGTGTGTATCTGTACGTGCTGCACACGTATATGCATGTAGGATCTTACAAAAAAATCATATTCGCTGTTGAAACAGATAAAAAGTTATTTTATACATGTAAAAACAATGCAGCTCCAGAAAGTTGTATACAATTATATTTTATGGACATTAATTCTTTAATTCCGTTTAATGCTGAAATCGTAAGCAAATACTATCCTTGTATTGAGCTTTTAAATTAATATACACACACATATATACAAAATATGAATACATTATGTAGTATTGCATATAACAGAAAATATGAAATTTTCTTGTGTTTGTATGGCACTTATGAAAATTTAATTAACATAACGTGAAAGTTGAGGCAAAAATACATTAAATTAAAACAAAAAGCATTGACGTAGGTCCTTTGGTTGCCGAGAAATTAAATTAACATCTAAAAAACGTAATTTTCGGGTATTTGCATTGCACTCATGTAAATTTCATTGACACGACGTGAAAGTTGAGGCAAAAACACATAAATTTTAAGAAAAAAGCATTGTCGTAGGACCTTTGGTTGCCGAGAAATTAAATTTACATCTAAAAATCGTAATTTTCGGGTATTTGCATTGCACTCATGTAAATTTCATTGACACGACGTGAAAGTTGAGGAAAAAACACATAAAATAAAAAAAAGCATTACCGTAGGACCTTTGGTTGCCGAGAAAATCAATTTGCATCTAAGGTTCACGAAAGTCGCAGCGGCGGTCCCCCCCACCACCGCGCCGCCCGGCCGGAGCAGTCGCGCGGCCGCGCGCGCTGATCTCGCATCCGTTCATCAGTCCTTTTACAAGAATTAAGTCCATTACAACTATCAAGAAAAATGCTATCATCTAGAGCATCATTTGAGCAAGCATTGTGTGAAAATTCATTAAAAAATATTAAATAGTTTCGGTGTAATCGTCGGTTGAAAAAAATTTCGTATCTCGGCTCCTATTGGTTGGATCTTGACGAATTTTTTACGAAAATTCATGGTTTTGTAAGTACTTTAAAATGCATTTTACCGCGTTTCTCTTACTTAAAAATTGGCGAAAATAAAAACTATTTATTGCTAAAAATGTTAAATATTAATTTTAAGAAAATTCCTTTTTAGCATTTATTAAGTACGTCAAAAGCTATCGATTAAGCGCAGTTTGATCCGTTTATCGTTCCATGGGCAAATTTGAAATGAATTTGAAATTTTTGGGTAAATAATTTTGCAATAGGACGCCATTTTGAGATATACGGATCGGGCAACGATTTTTAGATTGTTTGTACTAAAAGTCATCATTGAGAGCTTATCCGACGAAAAAGATCTTTTTTTTGAAAAAACTGTGGCAATGTGAAAATTTGGAAAAAGTTTTTTTTTGTTTAACTATTTAGTGATGAAAAAAGTTAATTTTGCATTCGTGAATACATGTATCTGATTGGAAATTTAATTCTAAACAACTTTCCTCTCTACCTTTTTTTGTATAAAATGCGTTACAAAAACGTTATTCGCAGAAAACTAAAAAAAAGTGCTTTTTTGAAGTTTATTTTGCAGTAATAACAATGTTCCCGATCAGGTCCGAAGTCGAGAATTTAGGGTTACTTTCAGTAGGTTACCACAAACAAATTTTGACTGTCAAAAAATCTTTTGAAGAAAGTGCACGATATCCCACTATTGAACTCCCTGACTCCCTGACTATATATAGACACACATATACAACGTACACATATTCATACACATGCATACATAAGCATATAACCTCAAATAGTATCGTGAGAGGAGTCTGCTCTCGCATGACCGGTCTGCAGCGTAGCGTTCCATCCCCACTCTTGCGCGCATGTATACTCTTACGCGCGGCATTCCATCCCCACTCTTGCACGCATGTATACTCTTATGGGCCGGGCTATATACAGTGGGCTCCTGCCGGCACTGTGTATATACCTATATATACGGTGGGCTCGTGCCGGCACTGTGTATATACCTATATATACGGTGGGCTCGTACCGGCACTGTATGTATATCTATATATACAGTGGGCTCGTGCCGGCACTGTGTATATACCTATATATACGGTGGGCTCGTGCCGGCAATGTATGTATATTTATATACAGTGGGCTCGTACCGGCACTGTATGTATATCTATATACGGTGGGCTCGTGCCGGCACTGTGTATATCTATATATGGTGGGCTCGTGCCGTCACCGTTGTGTATATCTATATACAGCGGGCTCGACTCTATTCGAGATGCCACGTGTATAGTGGACTCGTATACATGGGCTAGAAACCGCATGGGCTCGTACCGGCCTGGGCTCGTACCGGCATGGGCTCGTACCGGCCTAGAGAGAGATGGGGGAGAGGGGGGGGGGGGTATGGTAGTCTCGTACCGGCGTGCGCTCGTACCCCCTGCGCTCGTATCCCGCCTGCGCTCGTACCCGCCTGCGCTCGTACCCGCCTGCACTCGTACCCGCATAGTTTAACTACTTAAGGTAATTTTTGTATTTTATAATTAATTTATTATTTTTTATATTATTTTTATTTCATCAATTGTAAATTGGATTGTCGCCCTGAGGAGGAACCGTAATGGTTCGAAACGTCGGCGTTAGATTGAAATAAAGTTATTAGTGGCTCGAAGAGATGCATCTTGATTTCTTCTTCAAACATACTGAAATTCGAGCGATAGATTCATAATTTTTAATTATTTACATTTTAATTTTAATTTTTTTATATACAATGTATATGTAGTGTTAAAGAATAAGTATCATATATACATGTGATGATACAATAAATAGCTAGTGAAGTGATTTTATTTACAAAAATATATGTTAAGACATCTCACAAACATGACTAATAGGCTAGAATTAGACAAGTATTTAGTTTTAGTTTTTTTATAAATCGTACATAATATAATGAAAGATTTTGTGAACTGATTCTTTGCTAAAATGTTCTCTTTTATTTTTCAGGTTTTATTGGAAGGCATAAAACTATCAGGTTATACCAGGAAAGAATTTTCTTGTGATGTGATAAGCCAGTGAAAGTGTTGTATTTTCATCGTTTAAGTATCGAAGGAATTCCTGTGACAAGCCAGTGATGTGAAAAATCTTTTTTCAAGATTTATAATTATTATAGAAGTTCAGAAGACAAGTGGTTTAGAAGTCTTTCCCAATTTTGCGAGAGCAAGTACACTCAGTTTCCAGAAGTAACGAGTCTTTTCCCAAGGGAAATGCATGTTTTGCTTTGTATAAGGTAACGAGAACTTACACGTTGTCAAGCCAGTCACTGAGGGGGATAATATAAGAATTACAAAATAATAATATAAGAATGCGCATATTATGCTGTGTTATAATAGCATTTAGAAGCTGGACATAAAATAAAAATTATCGTTAGCTATTCATAATCAAGTTATGTTTATGAATTACAATTACATGCAATACTTACCATTATTAAATACACTTCAAATTGTTAAAAAGTATGCAAAATAATACTCCAGACAGTCAATATAAACTCCCATCTTGCTAAATTGCACCCGTATAACTAAAAGCAAAAAATAAACCAACAAAGAAAAAGGTCATTATGAACACAATTATTACTAATTAGTTTCCAATACTAATCTGAAAAATTTTTGTATTCTGCAGAAGCTCTTGCACTTTTACAACACCACTGAGGTTATAAGCATTGTTACAGCAGCTAGCAGACTAACTGCACTGATCTAGTGTCTTGGATGAAAAACAGCTGTTTGGCTGCTTTCTACTGCTTTACAGAAAATTCTACTATACCGAGCAAACAGTAATCTTCATTCTCGACCTGACGCTGTGAGGTACAACCTGTACGAGTGGCAAATTTAAATTTGTTGAATGCCTTTACTTTAACACATTGAGTTTATATATTATTAACATGAAATCACACATAGAAAAATTAATTTTACGGATTTTATTTATTTTACGGATTTTATTTATTTTACGGAAATAAATTCATAACTCACGAGAAAAAAACGGTTTGTAAAACGGTTTTTAAGTCGTATTTTCAGTAAGATTTCTCATGAAATAACTCTGTAAAAAGTGTGGTAGAACAATCCTTTTCACAAGTTTGGCCTAATTAAAATATTTAAAAATAACGATTATTCAAAAATTTACTTGAAACAGATTTATCAGTTTTTTGTCGATATTTTCAAGGCAAATATTTTTAGCAAAAAACGGCTTTCAGGACCATATTCTACGGACTATTAACTGTGAAAAAAGTGAATAAAAAAAAATTAATATTTTCAAAATTTTAACACTGTCATAACCCCTTAATGAAGTATTTTGATTCAAGAAAATCTATAATATAATATAATAGGCAATAGCTGGAATATTTGTCAAGTATAAACAAGCAAAAAGAAGATTCCTGTGACGTAATGAAGTTAGTAAAGTATCTTGAGTCAAGAAAGTCTGTAATAATACTTTCTATCACTGTTACTATTTATCATTCACGTATGGACGATACATTGCATATTATTAATTATAACGTATTATTAAACTTGATCGAAGAAACCTTGAATAGACTTTGATTAATAAATTATTTATAAGAAATGCAGGAAGAACTCAATTGACAAGAAAAATAAATGTATCCATTTAAAAATGGATATCTAAATATATATGAATTTTAACAACTTTTATTTAGTGTAATCAGATTTTATGTTTAAAAAGTGTGTCTGTCGTAACTTTTATTATGATCACGTATTAATAAATTATTTATAAGAAATGCCGGAAGAACTCAATTGATAAGAATAATAAATGTATCCATTTAATAATGGATCACTAAATATATGAACTTTGTGACGTTGTGGTTTTGTTGCCAAAATTATGACGAAATCCTTAACGTGAACACACCCTGTTTTCGGGTTGCCTCTAGGTGTGAACCGTATCTTAATATTACACTAATGTTGGATGTTCGGTTCTTATACCCGCTTTGCCGGCTGCTCAGCGGTGGTAGAGACTGCTTAGTGAATTATGAAAAGGGGGAATAGGGAAATCGCGCAAAATAACTTACACGGATTTAGCTTTTAACTGTCCGGTATTTATTGAATAAAATCGAGTAACGGAGATGGTAAGATGTACGTGCTACTGTCCGGCTGACTGACTGGCGACCGGCCGTATTTCGCCTTCTAGCATATATATATAGGGGGGTGACGGTTGCGGTAGGTGGCGTAGGGAATGAATACACTCAGTGTGTTGGCATATATGTTTTTTTCCCTTAGTTCTGTCGGGCCTCTCTCCAGCCGACTGTTCTGGTGTGCTCTCGGCGGTGGACTCACGCTATGCCCAGGGCTCTCGCTCCTCTACCCGCTGCTCTGTGCAGCTGCCTGTCGGCAGGCCGAGCCCCTACAGTACTCCCCCAAAAGGAGGAAAAATCTTTGCATTTTGAATACATGTTGTAAATGCGTGGGTACTACAAATTTTGAGTTTTGCGCATTGGGGATTATTGCAAGTTATGGAAACTAATGGCTGAGCGAGAGCTTCAAATGTTCGTTTGTTTGCGATGGGCCTGGAGAGGGCTTACATGATTGCTGAATTCACAATGATTGATAAGTGATTGACAAGTTTTTACAGTAATTGAATATTTTTACAATAGTTGAAATGCTTGTTTGCAATAATTGATAAGTTTTTACAATGGTTGAAGCACTGAATTTACAATGATCGTTAGAATTGTACGCAGTTGTGTTTTTTACAATGATTGTTACCTTTATGGCTGATAGGAAGGGCTTTAAAATACAAGTTTAATAATAAAGTTATAATTATGTTGCTTTAACAATTTGTAGTTATGTTGTGTTGGTAGGAACTCTAGTAAATATTTATATAAAGCTTAGATCTGGTCGCTGCGGAGGTAGATTGTACAATGACTACCCGTGTCTGACTCTATAACCTTTGAATAAAAAATGCTTATATCTAGTTAATATAAAAATGTTATCTACGATACTGATCCGCTGTATCTGACTCCATAAAATTTGAATGTTTAACAATTTTGGTATGGCAGTGGTTGCCGCTAGAGTATTACATTTTGTTTTGGCTTGTTTTTAAATTTGGTTTTGAGTTATTTGAGTTTTTGTTGCATTTTTGAATTATGCTGTGCAAAATATGATTACTTAAATGCGGAGGATGTTGGGAACGTGCTTGGTGCATTTTAGTCTTGGGTTGGCGATAGACGGTGGCTTGGTGGGTGATGATGTTGGGTTTAGAAGGAGTGTGGGAGTGTGGTGTCGTTGCGTCTGGGACTGCCCCGACCCCTAAGGGTTGAGGAGCTACAGCTACTGGGGGTGGCGAAGGTGCTGCTCCTGGGTGAGACAAGGTGTGAAAGTTATTGAAGACCTCTGACCTGAGGGCTTTTGGCACATAGGGCCTGATGACGTCGTCTCTGATGTCGCTGTAGTAGGCGGAGTGATCCGGGCCCCAGGTGAGCTTGCGGAGCTTCAGTAGATGCTCTGGATCTTTGAGGACCTCCTGCAGCTGTGCATCGTCGCCTTGCTCTGAGCTGAGCTGTCTCTCAGTGAAGAGCGTGAGTAACTTAAAGGTTTTGATGGCTGCTTTTACCTTCTGCAGTTGTGCGTCGTCGACAGCATTTCTGTTGACTTCCTAGGTGGTGCTTTACTCTTGGTTATTCGTAGATCTCGGCGAGTGCGGCAACGTCATGTTGTCAGTCTCGTCGTTTGTATTGGGTTCGGATGGTTCTTTGCGGCGTTGGTTGGGAGGAGGGTGCGGTGGTCGGGAAAAAATGCCTGCGTCGAGCTGGCGTGGCTGCCCTAGTCGTTCCCTGTTTCGTCCGTGTGCACCCCCATTTCAGTTAACAAGCTGGTGCATCGTGCGTAACTACACCGGGTAAGATTGGACGGTGCGTGCCGCTCGAAGCGTGCGAGTTGCGAGAATTTATTGTTACGAACCGAAAAGCCTGCTGGTTTGGATTGTTTTGAGAAAGGTTTGATGGTTTAGGGACCGTTGGCGCTCCGGACTGAGTGAGTAAGCTGTGGCGGTTAGTAGGGCCCTATACCACACCCTTTCCAGCTAACGAGCTAGAGAGCTGCAATAGTAACCCTAGCTGGTGCTGTAGTGGCTCGCTCGAAAGTCCCGGTAGCGCGAGACTCGCAAGTCTCGGCTTCACGACTTCTCCCGGGCAGGTCACACCTCCTGTGCAGCTAAGAAGCTAGGGAACCGTGTGATTCGGTTCGCTGGTGAAGGCTGGGCCCCGCTCGTGTTGTCTGCGGTACGGGGTTGAGGTTAGTGATCCTTGGAGTTGGCCAATCTAGAGAAAGTCGGGTGAAATTAGTGTTTGCTTATTACGTGTGCGCGCAAGGTGCGATTGTATCGCTACGTAGCCTCGCGAGCCGGACCTATGCTCGATATTTCTAAAAGTGTTTTGCGAAAACCAACTGCATCATAATGCTATTTCAATACCGATTCTCACAGCTCCTAACAAAAATCTTGATGCCGGAAATTAGTGATCAGTTAATTAACGGAGCGGAGCGTATAATGATAGTGCCGCAATGCACGAAACTAAAAACAGCAGAGTACTGCCGGTTATCGCAGCGCTTACAATGAATCGTAGATTCGCGAACTCGTTGATTACATTGATACGCGTACAAACTTTTATTCTCGCCAAGTTCTCGACGATGATGGCGTCGTCGGGTGCCGAGAGTGGAGTCGGTTTGTCGCTTGTACGCCAGCATGCTTGCACGTACAAGTCGACTGTTGCGTGCGCTCAAGGTATTGTGCGCCGCTGCTTCTGGATCGGCAGCACTTGTTGCTGCTGCCGTCGGGCCCTCGTGGTGATGCTCTTCCTCCTCGTTGTTGTGTGTCCGTCGCGTCACCAATGTAGGGGGGTGACGGTTGCGGGAGATGGTGTGGGGAATAAAGACGCTATGTGTAGTGTTGGCGTATATGGTTTATTCCCTGCTTGGTCGGGCCTCTTTACAGGCGACTGCTCTGGTGTGCTCTCGGCGGTGGACTCACGCGCTTCACTGCACTTCGCTACGCTCAGGGCTCTCGCTCCTCTACCCGCTGCTCTGTGCTGCCGCCTGTCGGCGGGCCGAATCCCTACATACACATAGAGGAAGCATGTTAGACGGTGGCAGTGTCACAGGGCGAGCCGAGCGAAAGAGAGTGAAAGAGGAATTTCAGAGTCCCCCTCCAGTTCCCGCACAAACATGTGATTGGTTATGTGCCTCCCATCCTCCCAAAGCTGAGTAGCTGTCGACTATATCTATATACGTCGCTGTATATAGATATATTTAGTCAAGTAACCGTCGACTGTATCTGTATCAAGGGGCGCAGCAGCGCCACGATGGCAAGTACAAGTACTTCAGTACGTATGCCGCCATCGGGCGCTAGCCAGACCCTATTATACTTTAAACTTGCCCTGTTAGAACCTAAGCGTACGATTTTCTTCGTAGTGACAGCTTCGTTTCTTACATATGAGCACTTAAATGCAAGCTTGGGACGAAAGTAATAAAATCACATCAGGGTCATATTTTGTGAAATTGTTTCTGTCGAAAGATATTGTAAAGTGAAAGTTCGGGCTCCTCAATTCTCCTCAAGGAAGAAAAGGCTCATTATATCCATGATCTAGAAAATGAGTATACTTCGTACTCCTTTCAAATTGAGAAAAACTTATTTTCTATCTAGAAATCCATCGCAAGGATAGCATTTTTTGATTTTCATATTGTTACCTAACTGAAAATTTAAACACTAAAGGCATGAAGTCAACAGTGAAAGTATTTATGAATGTCAAAATTATAAGTTCTTAAACAAATTAAAATTAAAGTTAAGTGTATGTATCATTTTGAATCTCTTATAAGTAAATAATAAACACAAGTTTTTAGAATTTATTTTTTTACATATACTTCTTTTTTTATAAATATTATGCAAAATATAATATGGATTAAAAATTTGTGAAGGAAATGATGTAAACTTGTATCATGGCTCTACCGCGCCCCTTAATAAATACTAAAATGCTACATCACACATGTTATGTGTCAATAGTATAAATAACGTTTAAATGCTTTCAAGAAAACAGTTATCAATTAATTAATTAGCAATAATTTTATGTACAGACTTCTTTTAATGTATATTTGTGATAAAAATAATAATGGAACATACCATAAAATTTAGTGTCAATAAAAGAAAAAAAACGCGCTGTTCTATTTACCCCTAGGGTTTTGTGGAAAAGTTAGATATTTCTTTTTGAATAATAATGATTCAAAAAATATCTATTTGCTCTACAGATGGTGACGAAAAAATAATTATTATTACAATAATGCATGAGATTATGTACATTAATTTTTTAAATTCATAAAATATTTAATTGATTTTAACTATTCTTTATAATTTAGGTATTGTATACCTTTTAAAAGTAGTGAAATCTCCACCCCCCCCCCCAAAAAAAAAACTTTTTCAAGGTAAAAAGCTGGCAAGTATAAGGTCATTTCTTCGTGTAAAAATTAAAGATCAATTTTTTAACACTTGATAACCTTAATGTACCAAAAACCAAAATTTCATTTTAAGTGCTTTATTATTTACGGTTATTTCATTATGTAAATTAAAATCAAACTTTCGATAACAACCTAGAGAATATTTTAGCGGGTTTATTGTATACGGTTATTAATTTCTTCCTTCCTACATGTCGATAAGAAATGTATTTATAAGAAATGTATTTATAAGTATAAATGTATTTATAGGATAAATGAATCTAATCATCTCTTCGAGCAACTTGCTATTTATTACATCTTACACTAATTATGACATCGAGCCGAAGGCGATGGTGGCAAAAACGAGATATGGGCTGTCTGAATTTACTCCCGTGATGCGTATTAATGTCGCTTCTATCGCCCGGGAGCGAAAGGAGTACTTCCGGCACAGTGTGGAGAAAAAGGTGTTTATAATCAGTTCAAAAATAATTATGTTAGGATGTATATCTTTTTTTACCTCGTAAATGAGTGAATCACAAACATTGAAAGTACATGATGCTTATACACTTAGCTGAATAATCCAAAACTCTCAACTATCTATGAAAATATGAATGCGTAAACATGTTCGGGTCAAGAGTCTGTTGGACAGACTACCCTTTCTTTAGTGTTACTTCTCTATAGCTTCGATTTTACATAAATTGTCCTTTTATTTTTAGCAAAAGAAAGTTATGATATCAATAAATAAATTGGCAAGTTTTTATAGAAAGCAATCGATTATAAATAAATAAATAAATAACTGTTTAAGTGGGGGAAAAATATAAGAATAAATGTATTCATATAAACTCTCGACTAAATTGTAGCATGTAAAAAGGTAGATAGCCTATGAAAAGGTACAGTCGGATACAATTGAAACTTTGAATAATTGCGAATGACGCACCGTTCTGCGCATCCCAGTTGACGTTTAGTGACCGATTACGCTGACGCTGTATTTACCGTATGAGGCTAGGTCCCCATTTTTTCGGCAAATGAAGCTTCGCGTGACTGGTCACAAACATGTTCAGAACGTGGCGCAAATTCGGTATTATTCTAAGTGTCAATTGTACTCGACTGTATATATGATAGAATCGCATGATGTCTTGGTAGCAGTAGTAGTAGTGCTTTGCTCAGCTCCGCGGCCTGTTTTTGACTGCGATTTTCGCGCTGTAGATGCATTTTTATAGCGAGAACCCCTACTCCTTTTTACATTTACCCCCCTCTCCTTCTCCTCATCACTCTGTATCAGCATTTTATTCAATACCTGTCCAGCCTTGCGTTTGAGATTGACACCACTCTTGGTAGTACGACGATTAAGCGAGACTTTGAGAGGCAATTTCTCACTCACTACATCCTCCATCATCCTCGCAGTGGCGTGAGCTACCTCCCGACCCACTCTCTTAGCACCACGCTTAATTAGAAGTAAGGCACTACGATATAGTCCCTTCAAAAAGCTACCAATACCTCCGCTATTTTGATAATATCTTCGATCAATTGTGACGTAATTATCCGCACTATCACAACCACCAACACCACAGCCTGTCTGATAGCTATTGCAGAGGAAGAAGAAATCGTTGTGCTGATGCGACATGATTTCAGTCGATACGCTTGAAGTGAAGTGTCACCGTCAGCGTCCCGTAATCGAATGGTAAATGTTAGTCTTGCTCACCCCTTATATCGATCTCAATTGACTGAAACGACAAGGAGAGCAGGGGCAGATACATCGGTGAGTTAACGTTCTGAATTTGGGTTCTACCATGTGTATAATCGTGCAGATGAAAAGGTATGGTGCGCAGTAGGCGCGAGTAAACATTGCCCGTGACATAAGGCTGACAAATACTACTGTAAATCATGAGTAAGCTTGGTAAACCGTTTATTAGGTTAGCTGGTCTATTGCCAATAACAACGTTTTCCTTTTTGCCATCACACGATACTAATTTATTGCTTTCAAAGCTCAATATTTTAGATAACTTTTCGGATAAAGCAAATGCATGTACATAATTAGGGCACTTGTCCTAACCAGATGTGCATCTAACCTGAATATACCCACCACACTGAATTGCGAATACGAGATGATCTTTCGCATTATCAAGATTATTGATCTCGTGCACAAGAGTCTCGATATCGTAATAAACACCGCACTTTATCTGACTAAAGGTCTTTGTATTCTCAGTGCGATGTAACTCGTTGTCCGTGTAAATTTGTCGTGTGGCTATCTTCACACTCACTACACCCTCCACCTGGTTTCTCCGCGATATGTGCTGGAAGGTGAGGGATATTTGTATTTCTGCGAGACGCACACACGAATTGCCGTGGAGAGAAAAATGTTGAGGAAGTTGCGTGACAAAATGATTGGGCGAGTTATTTGGATAAATGTGTTTACTGCTGTTGCTGGACAAAACAATGTAGAATTCATCCCTCATTGTAATTGTTCGTGTTGTTTTTGAATATTTACTAAATCTTTTTCGGATACCCAAGAATTGAATTTTTCGGGATACCCCTTCCAGCTAACCAGATATTCTTTTCTTGCACCCCTACCTCTACTCTCCAACACCTTGTCTATTTCGAAAACCTCACTGAACACGTCTTTGTGTCACAATTCAGCTGCTGCTCGTAGAAGAAGCCCTCAATTTCCTCGCCAGCCAGATCTTTGAGTGTGTAGACAGGTTGTTGTCTCGCGTCGTTCACCCTCACAATTCTAAATAATTCCAGTGTCCAGCCACCTTCGTATGCTTTCCGAGAGGCTGCCCGAGCACGACTGACTCGAACCAAGTCACCCACGCTGTATTTATGCTCATGATGACGTAGTCGTTTACCATCACTATTACCACCATCGTATCGTCGTGCCAAATTTTCGCGTGCTCTGGCGGCGTTGTACATAGTCTCGCTAGATGGCACCATTTTTATCGCACAATGCCACGAATTATTCTATGACTGTACAATATTGTCCAGTACATTGATATAGCGCCTCGTGCCAAGATGTGTAAAATAGCGCCACACACGCTCTTTCAGCGTTCTAATAAAACGTTCGGCAATGGCCGCCTTCACGTCGCGATCGCGCATAGCACGGTAAATAATTTCCCGTTTTTTCAGAAAATGTTACACTTCGCGTCCACTAAATAATTTACCCTTATCCGTTTGAAAGTATTTGGGTGAACGGTCGACGTTTCGCTTGATGATGCGCTCCAGACCCTCGGCCACACTCTTGGCCGTTTTATTATGAAGCGGCTCTACCCATGCATACTTCGACAGGGCATCGATAACGACCAGCAGGTAGGCGTAATCGTCGTTGTAGGTCTTGAGAGCGCGAAAGTCAGCCAAATCAGCCTCCCACAGCTCGTAGGGGCTGAATACCCGATAAAAGCGACGAGGAAAGCGATATCGCACCGGCTTATGCTACGTGTGTGCATCTTGACTCTCGAGCCATTCTCTCACCTCCTTCCTGGGGTATTTTTTCGTCACAGCCTTCACGATTCCATCACCACCTGTTTATGCGGTTGGAGCTGGGAGGCCATAGTACAATTCTTCGACTCCATGACTGGGCTGTCGTCTACCGTCGACTGACTTCCTCTGCCTCTTGCGTGGACGTTTGAAGATTTTCTTGATTTTACGATAAACCTTATCTAATGTAATTTTACCGACCATGCATAAAACAGTTAGTAGAGCGACACTTTTCTCTTCTCTGTTCGACGTCTCGGATAAAGCACACGCTGCAAGACGTCGATCGGCTCGAGTACGTGCGACGCTATTGTCACTACCATAATTTAGCGAATAAGCAATGTTATGCTTGAGAGAGGCTCTGTCGAGGGGGTTTATGCCGGTCTCACCACGTGCTAGTCTCTCCTCGAGATGAGTACCCTGTCCGATAAACTGATATCCCGGCACATGCATTTCAAATGGTATTCGATTAATTAGCATATCTAATACACTACCACCACCACCACTACCACTACCACCACAGCTAGTAGATGGTTGGGGAATTATATGTCCAAGTTCATACGTTCCCATTTCACACTATTGGAGAGAGCCGATTCTTTGAGCAGCTTCTTCATAGGTGGCACAATAGAAGCTATCGAGGAATTTGCCAGAGAAATACTGGTATTGATGCGTTTTCTTTTACCACTACCACTAGCGCTGACCCCCAATGTTTTCAATGTCGGTGTAGTCGATGCTGACTGTCTGGCTGTAGTGGGGGTGTACGATAAGCCGTTGTCGAGGTAGACAGTAGTGATAAATTGGGGTCCTTGCTACTGAAGTTTTTGATTGCCCACAAAATTCCAGAGGGACGTGTGCTCGACGAAGTACACGGATAAACTGCAGGAAATGGCGAGGAGGTGCACGCTTTTGTCTACTTCTCAGTGTCTCCTTCACCAAGTCTACGATATTGACACCTCGTACACAAGCGCCATCTAGCAGCACATTACCAAGGTTATTCCAGGCAACATTACCAGATCGTTGCAGAATGTCAATAATATTGATGGCATTTTTACGAAAACTGTGTGGTACACTCTTGATTATTTGCTGGTCGGATAACAACGTATCTATATTACCGGTAGTGGATGCTGGTATTGTTTGACTAACAACTTCGTTATGTACGTTTTCATCATCATCATCATCAGCATCGTCATCATCATCATTATCATTTTCATCATGACAGTTTGCGTTTCTGAAGTGCAAGAAATGTTGCAAGACCTGCTGGTACATTGACCATTTGTCGGGATCATTTGTAATCGCTCGTGAATGTAGAATTTTACTCATCTCGTCATCGAGCAGCGCCACGCAAGAGCGAGCGAGAGAGAGATAGTGGCAGCAGCTGAGAGCACAGCAAGCGAAGCCACGAGGCGTACGCGCGCAAGCGGCCGCCGCCATATTGGCGAACGCGGCAGGGTAATGCGTGAGAGAGAGAGAGACGAAGAATGTGAGAGAGAGATAAAGTGAGCATCAAGTGAATGAGTGGATGCAAGCGACGTACCTCGAGTGTTATTTAGTCCGGGAGTCAGGGGAGTTCAATAGTAGGATATCGGCCACTTTCTTCTAGATTTAGTTTTATTGTCGAAATATGTTAGTCATAACCCAACCCCTAAGCTTTCGACTTCGGACCTCATCGGGAACATTGTTATATTGCAAAATAAACTTCAAAAAAGCACTTTTTTCAGTTTTTCATGAATAATTCTTTTGCCACTCATTTTATGCAAAAAATGGTAGGGGTAAAAATTCTTCAGAATTTCCAATAAGAAACATATGTTCCCGAATGCGAAATTCACATTTTTCATCGTTAAATTGTTAAACAACAAATTTTTTTTCGATTTTTGATATTGTCACAGTTTTTCCAAAAAAAAAGATTATTGATATCGGATAGGCTCTCAAATATGACATTTCGTATGTACAACGTAATAAGCAGTGTCCGATCTCGATATTTTAAAATGGCGTCTTTTTGCAAAATTATTTACCCAAAAATTTCAAATTCATTTCGAAATTACCCATGGAACGATAACCAGATCAAACCGCCTTTCATCGACAGCTTATGACGTACTTAATAAACGATAAAAAGAACTCTTTAAAAAAATTAATATTTGACAAAATTTTTAACAATAAACAGTTTTTATTTTCGCCAATTTTAAAGTTACAGAAACGCAGTAAAAGTCATCTTAAATTACGTAAAAAACCATGAATTTTCAAATAAATTTTGTCAAGATCCGACTATTAGGAACCGAGATATGAATTTTTTTCAATCGATTATGCCGAAACTACTTGATATTTTTTGTTGAAATTCAGCACAGTGCTAGTTTAAATGATACTTTAAATGATGATGATGTTTAAAACGGCTGACGAACAACGCAAATTCAGTGTGCGCGACCGCGCGCCTCTCTGGTCGTGCGGCGCGGTGGAGGGGGACCGCCGCGCGGCGTCGGACAAGATTCGTACATTTTAATTGTTAATCGATTGTCTCGGCAACTAAAGCTGCAATTGAAATCAATTTTTTTTTATTTAACGTGTTTTTTGTTCAGCTTTAACGCCACGTAAACTAAACCAAAAAAAACCTTTTCAAGGTAAAAGGCTGACAAGTATAAGGTCGTTTCTTCATGTAAAACTTGAAGATTAATTTTGCAACTCTTGATATCTCAATGTCACAAAAATTCTAAGTGTTTTCTCTATCTATATAGTTATTTTATTATATTAATCAAAGTTAATTTTTAAACTCTCGATATCCTTTATGTGGTGAAAATTCAGAGTGCTTATTCTTAAAGTCTATTTTCATTATGTAAATTAAAGTCAAACTTTCAATAATAATGTAAATAATATTCTAGCAGGTTTATTGTGTACGTTTATTACTTTTCCCTTAGTAAAGGTTGATAAGAATGTGATTATAATGCAATGATTAAAAAGGTATTTCTAATTAGTTCAACAAATAATTATGTTAATATATGTGTCTTCTTTTACCTCGTAAATGAGTGAATCACAGACACTGAAAGAACATGATGCTTATACATGAAGCTGAATAACTTGAAATTTTCATCTATCTATATCAATATGAATGCGTAAACATCTTTGCTTGAAGGATCTGTTGGACAGACTACCATTTCATTAGTGTTGCTTCTCTATACCTTCGATTTTACATAAATTTCAATTTTAATATAGCAAAAGAAAGTTATGATATCAATAAAAAAATTGGCAAGTTTTTGTTATAAGAAGCAATTGAGTTGATATAAATAAATAATTGTTTAAATCGGAGAAGGATTATAAATATATATGTATTCATCATTATAAACACTCGACCAAATTGTGACATGTGAAAAGGTGGATAGCCTGTGAAAAGATACTGTCAGCAGAATTGTCGGAATAACTGCGATTGCCGCCACGTCCTGCGCATTCCAGCTGACGTTTAATGACTGATCACTCTTACGCCGTATTTAGTGTGGGAGGTTAGGTCACCGTACTTCCGGTAAATAGAGCGTTCCGTGACCGGTCACAAACATGCGCAAAGCATAGCACTAATTCGATATTATTCAAAGTTCAATAGTATCCGAGTGTACATATAGGAATGATGTTCTTACATGACATTATCACATGAAAAATGTACCCATAATATATTACAGGATTGTTTCGCATTATGAAAACTTTTTCGATTATTTATGGAAGCAACGAGCGGATGTACAATCTACTCTACTTAGTAATTCAGTAAATTTCTATTCTTATTTCATGAAAAATCTATGTCCAAGACGATCATTTGCAATTAAATATAAGATTTAATTCATACAAAAAATCGATCCCACATTTCAAAAAAAACAGTAACAAATTCTAGCATGTAGAACGCAATTTTTTTTATGGAAAAACGTGCCGTCCCGTCCTATAATAGATACCGATGGGTACTATCTTAAAATTGTGCATGGTTATCCAAAGTAATTTGTTGTTAACAAAACACGGTTAGAAAATCTCGTATCGGATTTTTCATTCTATATGTATTTACTACTATTCTTAACCAATTTTTGAAGAATTCAAACTTCATCTTGTAATCATTGTAAACACAATTTTTGGTTATTTGTATTTGTATGTATGTTTCACAAAAGTATGTTATTATTATCGAATGGTTACAAGATGTTCAATAAAAATAATTATTATTACGTATTACAAAAATGTTATAAAATAAATTTCTATGATTAAAGTTCGGAAATCAATCAAGCTAAAAAATATTAAATTAACATTTATGTTTATATTTTAGTTTTATATCCATACTTAATAAGAAAAATAGAACTACAATTTTTATTTGAGGCTATCGTTCTCACAGTTTAACATAATATTATATTATACATAAATATTATATATAAACATATATTATAAGTATATTAAAAATTTTATGAGCTTGTTGATTACACTGACATTTAGTAGTTCATCGATTATCTATGATAGGACGGGACGGCAAGTTTTTCCATAAAAAAAATTGCGTTCTACATGCTAGAATTTGTTACTGTTTTTTTTAAATGTGGGATCGATTTTTTGTATGAATTAAATCTTATATTTAATTGCAAATGATCGTCTTGGACATAGATTTTTCATGAAATAAGGATAGAAATTTACTGAATTACTAAGTAGAGTAGATTGTACATCCGCTCGTTGCTTCCATAAATAATCGAAAAAGTTTTCATAATGCGAAACAATCCTGTAATATATTATGGGCACATTTTTCATGTGATAATGTCATGTAAGAACATCATTCCTATATGTACACTCGGATACTATTGAACTTTGAATAATATCGAATTAGTGCTATGCTTTGCGCATGTTTGTGACCGGTCACGGAACGCTCTATTTACCGGAAGTACGGTGACCTAACCTCCCACACTAAATACGGCGTAAGAGTGATCAGTCATTAAACGTCAGCTGGAATGCGCAGGACGTGGCGGCAATCGCAGTTATTCCGACAATTCTACCGACAGTATCTTTTCACAGGCTATCCACCTTTTCATATTTCACAATTTGGTCTAGTGTTTATAATGATGAATACATATATATTTATAATCCTTCTCCGATTTAAACAATTATTTATTTATATCAACTCAATTGCTTCTTATAACAAAAACTTGCCAATTTCTTTATTGATATCATAACTTTCTTTTGCTATATTAAAATTGAAATTTATGTAAAATCGAAGGTATAGAGAAGCAACACTAAAGAAATGGTAGTCTGTCCAACAGATCCTTCAAGCAAAGATGTTTACGCATTCATATTGATATAGATAGATGAAAATTTCAAGTTATTCAGCTTCATGTATAAGCATCATGTTCTTTCAGTGTCTGTGATTCACTCATTTACGAGGTAAAAGAAGACACATATATTAACATAATTATTTGTTGAACTAATTAGAAATACCTTTTTAATCATTGCATTATAATCACATTTCTTATCAACCTTTACTAAGGGAAAAGTAATAAACGTACACAATAAACCTGCTAGAATATTATTTACATTATTATTGAAAGTTTGACTTTAATTTACATAATGAAAATAGACTTTTAGAATAAGCACTCTGAATTTTCACCACATAAGGGATATCGAGAGTTTAAAAATTAACTTTGATTAACATAATAAAATGACTGTATAGATAGAGAAAACACTTAGAATTTTTGTGACATTGAGATATCAAGAGTTGCAAAATTAATCTTCAAGTTTTACATGAAGAAACGACCTTATACTTTCCAGCCTTTTAAAAAGTATGTAATACCTAAATTACAAAGAACAGTTAACATCAACTGAATAAGTTATAAATTTAAAAATTAATGTGTATATGCTCACTGAAGATGGCCGCGGCAGTGGTACTAGTATTTGTCACTAGCGCCCTAGTTTTAAAAGTGTGTGCGCGTGCTCAGTCTGTGGCGCCGGTTAGTCGCTCTGTAGTCCTGGGGTTATCGACGTTACGTCTGCCATACCGTCAGTGTTTAACCTCTCGCGTGATTAACTTTGTCGCTGCTAAAGTTTTTTAAAATTGTTGCTACGGGATGGAAACTCGTACTCAGGAGCAACTATGGATGGTCAGCTACTCCGAGGAGTGATTTCTTTTGGGACTTGTACACTGTGGTGATGGGAAACTTGTGCTTTCCCTTGATCGATCATTGCTGTTTGGAATCAGATAAGTTATTTTTTTTTATTTAAATTATTGAGACTTTTTGTTGATTTAAAGCACCGGTGCTTTGTTAAAAGAATTTTATCTTTTTGTTTTCAGGTCACTTGGTCAATGCTGCTTCGAAATTTGTGTATTACGTCTTAAGAAGATTTTGACGTCTCCCCTGGAATGGCATGCCAAAGCTAGTGCACAAGTTTTCGCTAAAGTTTTTTGTAGTGAGAAGTACAACAGTGTTGTAGAGTGTTTTAATAAACATATTTAATTAATTTACATCACTTGACTAGTGCTTTTGACTTTTTGTAGTTTTTAAATTATGTATATGTGTGAATAAGTGTAAATCACTATGGTGTTTTTCAATAATTATTGTGTGAATTTGTGGATCTCAAGTGTGATTTGTCGAGAACAAGCAAAAAATGGTATAGTTATTTTCACTTTTTTTCCTACACATAAAAATTTAATAATAATTCACATGATAATATAATTCACATAATATAATGTTAAAGTGTTTTGTGTTGTTTGGCTCTGTTTCCCTGGATTTGAATGGACTTATTGGTGTATGTTTATGTCAGACCTATCTGATTGAGTTCGTCTTTTGGAGCAAAGGCCGTCTCTTTCAGATTGCTCTTCCTGGGTTCGACTAAGTTTTGATGTGTAAATAGTGGGTCTCAATAATTGTGCACATTGAATTTAGTTTGTGTGTTGGCTTAATTATTTGTTTTATTGCCTATGGAATTGATAATGACTTTTGCCGACCAAGTTTTGTTTGTGCATGAATAGAGGAATACTTATGAACTCAGTGCTTCGTGCAAGTGCGTTGCTTTAATTTTTTTAAATTATAGTTTGAAAGTTTTATTTCTGGGTCCAATATGGGATATTAATAATGCTTTTGGGGTGCCTGTCTATTAAGTTAACTATTTGCTTGTTTTGTTATTTGACAGACTCCTATGCTAAACTACTCTGTGGTACGTTAAACTATTTATATTGAGTTTGGGGTATGTGAAAAAGGCGTTGGAAGTGCAAACTGTGAATCTTTCAACGTCTTTTTTCTTGGTACACTGTGTTGAATTACGTTCAATGTTTTCTATTATTATTTACACTCTGTATTATAGCTGAACCTAATTTACTTTCATCGTTAAATATTTATTCATCACAGCCATAAAATTTATATATTCTGAATTTACTGCTAAACCATAATATCAAAGAAAGTATAAAATATATATATATAATATCAACTTCCATTTGGTCCCATTAAAAATGGAATAAATATCTGCAAAAAATACATGTTTACAAAGACCAGAGCTTATATATAATAACTACTGTATTAAGGTACTAAAAAATGTATGTAAACTATCCATAGATTTTAATCACTACTATAATAATAACTACATATAGAAATGAGAGCGAAGAATATAATTGAAATAAGTAAGCTACATTTTGAATATTTCGGTCTTCGCCTGATTTAAAATCTGTTATAGCTATAAAAGCTTGTTTTAACATGCTAAAACAATACAATTGAGTTTATCTAAGAACTTATAGTTTTGATTTTTATAGTTATGCACCTGACAATTTAGACCCTAAAGCCATGAAATCGATGGAGTAAGTATATAATATACACATGCTGATTATTGTATAAAACATTACTGTTGCATCAAGCAAGAATATTCTCTATTATATAAACTGAATAATCTCTAAAATCCAACAAAATAAAACACTTTCACTAGCTATTCATAAGAATCCCTTTCGACGAACAGCCTGAGAGTCTACCTCCCAGGAGACGAAAGGAAAAGTTATGAACTATTCATATACACTTAAACAACTTAGAAACTTTCATGCATGAGCGATGCATATTCTTGACACTTCACTAGCTTCTCACAATAGAAAATAATTTTTTCCTTATATAAACTGAATATTCTCTGAACTAAGAAAATAAAACACTTTTACTATCTATTCATAAGAATTCTTTTCGACGTACAGCCTCAGAGTCTATCTCCCAGGAGACTATAGGAAAAGTTAACGTAAGCACTTCCACAATTGTAGAAACTTTCTTGCGAAGATTGAATATAATCGTAACAATCAACCAACTTGTCACATTACAAGAAAATTATATAAACAGGAAATTCTGTATAAATTTTCTTTGATTCTTGAACGATGAAAATACAACACTTTTACTAGCTTCTCATCAGGATCCTTTTCGACATACAGCCTGAGAGTCTACCTCCCAGGAGACGATAGGAAAAGTTATGAATTATTCATATACACTTAAACAACTTAGAAACTTTCATGCATGAGCGATGCATATTCTTGACACTTCACTAGCTTCTCACAGTACAAGACAATTTTTTCCTTATACTGAATATTCTCTATGTTGAAACTTTCTTCGATTCTTGAACCAAGAAAATAAAACACACTAGCTATTTGTAAGGATCCCTTTCGACATATAGCCTGAGAGTCTATCTCCCAGGAGACGATAGGAAAATTTAATAATTGCTCATAAGCACTTCCACAATTGTAGAAACTTTCTTGCGTGGAAGATTGAATATAATAATAAAAAACTTACACTTCTGCTAGACAGGTATAAACTGAAGAAAATTTACTTTTTTCACAATGCTGCAGATCTCAATATCAGACCTTCTTCAATAAAAATTCTCTTGTCACAATTACTTCATTTATATATAAACTGACAGCTTCATAACCTCATAATCTGAAAAATAACAGAGAATATTTAAACAAAGAATCAGTTCACACAATCCTTATTTATATTGCATCTATAAAAACTGAATACTTATCTATAATTAGATCCTGTTAGTCATGGTTAAGATCAAATTGTATTATCACTTATTATTTACGAAACTATATTCTTTAAAAAATACATAAAACTTATAACAAAGTTTTTTATTATAATATATAAAAATAAAACCGTTAATTATTAAAATATTCATGTTGCTGATATCAAGTAAAAATAAGTTTCGCAAAAGAAATACTGTTTTATATATAAATACCGTCTGCATAAAACATACTGCGTGTATAAGTACATAAATATATATATCTATACGCATGATGATCTATATACGTCATAGGAAGTACGTATACGTATACGTAGAGTCTACGTCACCGGAATCACATTAATTGTTCAGTTTTCTCTCGTGAAGAGAAATGAGGGGTCCGAATTTTCACTTCACAATAACTCTTGAAAAGAAGCAATTTCACAAAATATGACCCTGATGTGATTTTGTTAGTTTTTCCGCAAGCTTTCATTTAAGTGCTCATATGTGAGAAACAAAGCTGTCGATGTCAAGAAAACTGAACGACAAGATTCCAACAGGGCAAATTAGACGTATATAGGGTCTGGCTATAGCGCCCGACGGCGGCGTACGTACTGTTAGTACCTTATACTTGCCATCGAGGCGCTACCGCGCCCCTTGATTGTCATCAGTGCAAAGCGAACACCCGAAATTGTCATGCTTTTAAAAAAAACATTGTTCTGCTATTTAAACAACTTTTACACGCATATATCATGCACATACAAACAAGAAAGAAATTAATTACTCAATATATGCATATGAAATTTGGGGAAATGTTGTGTATTTAGCAGAAAAAGGATTTTTTTTTAAAACCATGAAAATTTCGGGTGTTCGCATTGCACTGATGACAATTTAGTTTACGTGGCGTTAAAGCTGAGGAAAAAACACGTTAAATCAAAACAAAATTTATTTCAATTGCAGCTTTAGTTGCCGAGATAACCGATTAACAACTAAAGTGGACAAATCTTGTCCGCCGCTACGCGGCACGGCCGGAGAGTCGCGCGTCCGCGCGCGCTGAATTCGCGTTGTTCGTCGGTCGTTTTAAGGGGTTATGACAGGGTTAGAATTATGAAAATATCAATGTCTTTTTATTCTCTTTTTTCACAGTTAACAGTCTGTAGAATGTGGTCCTGAAAGCCGTTTTTTGCTAAAAACATTTGCCTCGAAGATATAGACAAAAAACTGATAAATCTGTTTCAAGTAAATTTTTGAAAAATCGTGATTTTTAAATATTTTAATTAGGCCAAACTTGTGGAAAGGATTGTTCTACCATACTTTGTAAAGAGTAATTACATGAGAAATCTTACTGAAAATACGACTTAAAAACCGTTTTACAAACCGTTTTTTTCTCAAGAGTTATTCATTTATTTCCGTAAAATAAATAAAATCCGTAAAATTAATTTTTCTATGTGTGATTTTATGTTACTAAACTCAATGTGTTAAAGTAAAGGCATTCAAAGAATTTGAATTTGCCACTCGAACTGGTTGTGCCTCACAGCGTCCGGTTGAGAATGAAGATTACTCTTTGATCGGTATAGTAGAATTTTCTGTAAAGCAGCAGAAAGCAGCCAAACAGCTGTTTTTCATCCAAGACACTAGATCAGTGCAGTTAGTCTGCTAGCTGCTATAACAATGCTTATAACCTCAGTGGTGTAAGGTGTTGTAAAAGTGCAAGAACTTCTGCAGAGTATAAAAATTATTCAGATAAGTATTGGAAATTAACTAGTAATAATTCTGTCCATAATGAGCTTTTTCTTTGTTGGTTTATTTTTTGCTTTTAGGTATACAGGTATACGCCAGCAAAATGGGAGTTTACATTAACTATCTGGAGTATTATTTTGCATGCTTTTCAATAACTTGAAGTGTATTTAATAATCGTAAGTATTCCATGTAACTATAATTTATAAGCATAACTTGATTATGAATAGGTAACGAACATTTTATTTTATTTTCAGCTTCTAAATACTATTATCACACAGTATGATATGCGCGCACCACCAAATATACTTTATTGTGTATATATTTGTGTACCAAAAGCAAATCAAGGTATGCCTGATAGTTTCTTTAAGTATAGCTGAGTTTATTTGTATGATTTATATTATAAACTTTCAATGCCTGTTACTCAAATTTAGTTTTTTCATGCTTTTTGTGTGATTGCCGCAGCTTTCTGAAGGAACCGTACCATCAATCCTGATGAACCAAATTGGAAAACCTTCCTTATGAGTATGGTCACAAACTGAGCGGAGCAGAATTGGCACAGATAAGTTCAAAGTGACTGTTAAGTATGTTTACATATCTAATATTCGCTATAATTACTAATATTGTGAATATATGTTTAATTAATTATATTAATTTTGTGTTTTTCAGGAATCTCTTCCGCTTAGTCTGAGACCAGGCTCATAAGGAAGATTTGGCACTTTGATTCATCAGGATTGATGATACGGTTCCATCAGAAACATGCGGCAAGCAAACAAAAGTGATGAAAATCATGATTTTTGGTAAGCAAATATCTTTAATTGTTTTTAAATGTTATACTCACTTTATGCATATTATTAATGCATAAAAGTGATGTATAATACTTAGATTTTAAATGAAAAATGTAGTTTTTAGAACACCTACATAAGTTTATTTTTTACAGCACTAATAATTTTTCTTTTTTTTCCAGGTTTTAACACTGTCATAACCCCTTAAACGTACTAAGGCATCTAGAGCTATGGGGTAAAATGTCATCATTTAAAGTATCATTTAAACAAGTACTGTGCTGAATTTTAACAAAAAATATCAAGTAGTTTCGGCATAATCATCGATTGAAAATAAATTTGTATCTCGGTTCCTAGTGGTCCGATCTTGACAAAATTTATATGAAAATGCATGGTTTTTACGTACTTTAAGATGCATTGTATTGCGTTTCTCTAACTTTAAAATTGGCAAAAATAAAGACTATTTATTGTTAAAAATATTGTTAAATATTAATTTTTTAAAAAGTTCTTTTTAGCTTTTATTAAGTACGTCATAAGCTGTCAATTAAAGGTGGTTTATCCTTCCATGGGCAATTTTGAAATGAATTTGAAATTTTAGGGTAAAGAATTTTGCAATAAGACGCCATTTTAAAATATCGAGATCGGACACCGATTATTACGTTGTACATACTAAATGTTATATTTGAGAGCTTATCCGATGTCAATAATCTTTTTTTTGGAAAAACTATGACAATATCAAAAATCGAAAAAAAAATTTTTTGTTTAACTATTTAACGATGAAAAAAGTTAATTTAAATTCAATTCTGAAGAACTTTTACCCCTACCTTTTTTTGCATAAAATGAGTAGCAAAAGAATTATTCGCGAAAAACTGAAAAAAATGCTTTTTTGAAGTTCATTTTGCAATAATAACAATGTTCCTGATCAGGTCCTAAGTCGAAAACTTAGGGTTACTTTCAGTAGGTTATGACTAACATATTTCGACAATAAAACTAAGTCTAGAAGAAAGTGGCCAACAAAATTACAGGACTCCCGGACTAATTGGCAATAGGTGGAGGGCTGCGACTCCGTCCACAGTAGATACGCGTGCGAAAAGAAAAAATGCGAGAGAGAATATAAAGGAAAATGTACAAGCGCAGCCAGACGTAGGAAAATGCGCGATTAACGGCCAGACCAAGTAGATTAGTAGATTTGAATTTCGCGCGCAGGCGAACTATTTGTAAGAGGGCGAGCGAGCATGTGATATAACATGCAAAATCGTGTAATTGCGTGATTGGTGTAAAGGAGCTATCTACAAGAAATGTAATGCTTGCGAGCGAGACAGAGAGAGATGCCGCGACCGCAAGAAGCAGCGAGTATCAGAGTCAGTGTGCCGTCAGCGTCGGAGCAATAAGCAGAGTATTGAAAGAGCATTCAAAGAGTGAGCATCGAAGCAGCAAGAGTATCCAGCAGAATTCCCTCCGCTACCGATTCTCGATTCTCTTCACAGTTTCACCGTGTCAAGAGATATAACGCGAAAGTTTGCGCCGTGTGAATTACAGGGCTCGAAACAACGCAGAACGAGAGGAAGAGCGGTAATCAAGAAACAGCCAGGTAGTCGTGTACATTATATATTTGTGAGTGAGCGCTCGCGATATACGGCCGGTCGTCAGTCCATCAGCCGGACAGTAGCACGTACGTGCTACCACTCCGTTACTCGATTTTATTTCAATAAATGCCCGGCAGTTAAGAGCTAATTCTGTATAAGTTATTTGGCGTATATTCCCTATCCCCCTTTTTCGTAATCCATAGCCCAGGTAAGCAGTCTCTACCACCGCTGAGCAGCAGGCGAAGCGAGTAAACGAACCGGGCGTCCAATATTATGTTAATTTCATATACGGTTTACCGAGAGGCAGCCCGATTACAAGGTGCGTTCACTTTAGGGATTTCGTCATAATCTGGGTGATAAATCTACAACGTCACAGCCTTAATTAGACGTTTTCTGCATAACTCAACCTCCTGTCCTGGCGATGCAATTTTGCGCAGTAGTGCCGCGTGTTTGCGCAATTTACTTCTGTGACACTTGCTCAGCACCACATTTCCACGGAGAAGATTTAGCACGCACTCGGCGAGATAGAGGACAAGTTTGCGGCAAGCCTGGCATAGAAGAGCTACGCGTTGCCGCGCGTCGAGATGACAGCACAACACTCTCAGTACATCGATATATTTTCTCGGAATGGGATAGTGATGACGCTCCTGCTGCTGTTGCTGCTGCTGCTGCTCCTGCATAGACGATGTTGCTTCGACCATTACAGACAAACGACTGGCACATTGTCGGCGTGCTAGGTGTTTTTATGCTGTCTGCGTGCCACGTACACATACTGATGTCGATCGTGCGGGAAGGTGCTCGCACGATACCGACAATTTTCCGGCGTGTCACACTTGAAGTCGAGCAGTAAATAATGATAAGGCTGAGACGTGGCATCGCTGTAGACCTCCTGCAGAAATTTCGGATCTTCCAGGCCGAGCTGGCGAGCCAGATACTGAATTTGCGAGCGATCGCGAGGATTCTTAAAAATCACAATGTAATTCGAGTTCAACAATATATCGTGCTAACCCCGATAAAAGAGATTCTGCGAGAGAAAGAACACGCTGAGATTGCAATGATGGTGGGCTTTGACAAATAGATTGACGACACTCGCGCTGGATGATTCGCGCATCAAGCCGTCGAGAATTAGGAGTTAGGGCCATTCGGGATCCCCACTGTAGTCCTCTGTCTTTGGCAATCCCTCGCGAAATTCATGTGCCTGAGAAAGTTGGCAATGAATACGTTCTTGCCGCACGAGGTGGGACCGCAGATCATGCACGTCCACGGGTGTCGTCAGCGTACATCCATCGCTGCTCGTGGACCACCACAGACTAACGCCCCGAGCCGCACAACCCGCGAGATTTATAAGATGCGAGATTCACAACATCCCCTGGCGGGGAAGGACCACGAACGCGGGGCCCCTATCGCGCGCACGCGCGCGCGCGGTTGTAAGGCTTCCCTGCCGGGAAGTTCAGTTGCGTGCACGCGCTGCGAGGCTCCGGAACGGTCAGCCATTTGGCTCGCGCCCTCCGCCACAACTTTTTTTCTTTGGGTGAGTGCGAGCGACACATTGGCTGTATGTGGGAGTGTGTTAGCTGATAAATCCACAAACTCGAGGTAAATTTTAACTTTTTTTCTTATTTTTCACATTCTTACAAAACCGTATGGATAGCTCTTATCGCTAGTTACAAAGCGTCGCTTAGAGTAAATAGGTTCATAAATTTTACCGTCCGAGCGTGTTACCACATCGTGAAATTTTGCCCTCCTGATGGCGTCGAATATGAGAAATACTGGCGGTATCTCACATACCGCGTATTTTACCACACCCTAGTTTTTGTATACAATTAAAATTAATTTTTTCGCTCGCCGATGCATCCAATCGGATACTCTTGACTTTACAGACAGACGATTCTACACCCGCGGGCGTTCGGTACTTGTAAGCGTAGAATTTCGGACCAGCCGGGACAAAGTTGGCGATGTACGTGCCGACACCGTTGCCCGCCAGCTCATCGGTCAGCTGACCTAGAAATGGACCCGTTATCGGCTCGTACTCGCCACTATTCCCCCCTCTACTCACATACACTATGGAATCTGTGTCGTAATAGAGCACGCGTTTACCCAATGGGTCTAGTTCGGCAAAAAAGCTTAAGCCGAGCTAGCGCTGTGGTGTAAGCCGCGATAACTACGTTACAAGCTGGCGACGATTGAATCTCAACGTCTTCGTCTCCTCGATGGGACGAGCTGACATAAAGAATTTCGCCGTTGGCCGGTAAAACAGAGGACACTACTTTATCCGCACTGGTCAGCAGTTCAAAGTCTTTCGGGATCCCGAACTATTTCCGTCTTTGTCATATTCTCCCGCTGACCAAACTTTCCCCAAAGCGAATTCAGACATAGTTTTGCCACGGAACCCAGGCCGGAATTAAATTTTATGCGACTCTTATCCAGTCTCACACCCTCCTCGCGTTCAAATTTCTCGAGAAATGAGTCAATGGCCGCCTGATCGGTGCCATCGCCACACTCTAGTGGATATGCTGAGGCATAAATCCTTTCCGCAAAGAATTTATCTATGTACTCGTAAAAGAGACCAACTTGCCGGGTTCGTTTGTCAAACTGCGTGACTTTGTACGCCTAAATTTCGAATACCCTCGTGGCAACATAGCCGAATTCCGCGGCTTTCCTCAACTCGTGAGCCACCCACGTCCCGACAAAAACACGCTCTCTCGCGTCTTCGTACTCACAGTCGGACTGACATAGGGTCTCGGCGCACGGACGGAAACAGCAACGCAATGGAAACAGCAGTTTGTTATGCATTCGCACGGGCAAAATCGGATGATAGAGTTATAGATACTGCGAATGTCGTTGTTGTCATCGACAATTTTCGCGCACTCAGTCTCACCGACATAAAGTTTCGGATGATCAATGGGATATCGGCCGTACTTGCAGATGTACGGATACAACGAGCAGACATCGTACGATTTAACAGTCTTGCCCGTCCGCCCGCCGAAAAATGCATCTCCCGGATCGAGACCCCGCGTGGCGTCTCTCACATACGACGACATATTTTCGTTCTCGTTGTACTCGCGATCAAAGTCACTCTCCCACTTCTCGATCAAGCGATAGCCGTACCCTCGGATTTTCGCCGAAACTCTGAGCGTTCTCTCGTACCGCTCATCCAAAGAATCGCCGCCATTCACGAACGGTAAATCACGACCGGCTGTGTAGCAGCGAACACAACCGTGCCAGTTGTAGCCGTGAAACTGTAGCACTACCTTCACGCCATTTTCCAGTTCGCAAAATCCGTCCACGAGGGGACCCTCGGGCAGTCTCTTTTCACGCGCATTCACAGAGTGCTGTATACGCCAACGCGTCGCGTGCTCCATCCACGTAAGCCATTGAGCTGCTTTTAACGATTGCTTATTGGCCCGATGATAGCCACCGGCCGGCACAATACCGATTGTATTTTTTCGTAAAAATACCTTGCGGAATACCCGCATACAGGAGGACGCTATTGTGACGCATTCCTCGAATGGATCTGTCAATCCGTACTCGATGAACGTCTTGCAGAACGCAAGACACATCAGTCGCAATATCTTAACGTCCTGCTTGCAGTACTTAATGATTTCGTGTTGAAAATCGAACACATAATTTTGCTCTCATATGTCAGTGTACTGCCTTGCGTGCTTCAACGCTCATCGAGTTCGGGGAGAAAGTCTCAATAGGTGGCATTTTACCCACATAATTTTGATTTTCCGGCGTGTTGAGTAGATGGGGGAAACTGCCTTTCTCAATGTTGCCTAGTCCGTAGGCTTTCGGTAAAGCGCTCAGCGGCATATGTAGATAATTGAAACTGTCAAGGAACTTCATGTGCGCAAATTGCATCATAATGATTTTCGACCCGCTTAAAATTAGGCTTGACGTCTCGTGAAAGTCTTTGCGCTCAATCAGATGTTTTAAAATAAATTGTGCATCAAAGCCCTGAGCATTGTGGGCTATACAAATGCCGGAGCCGATATTTTTTTTGCGCGCCAGAACCAAATCAATCAACTGCTTGACCGGCTCATCCGCGAACACGTACTCTCGTGTCCCGCAAAAATTGGACGACTCCCAGATATTGTCGTACAGGCGCTACACACCTGCTGTACACCGCACAGATTCACAACGTGTATGCGTGTCTATCATCGCCCACCACGGTGTCCGACTGCTGGGTCTCAAAATCATAAAATACATACAACGTCTGCTTCTCCCTTGCAGCACTCCTCTGACGTGATGCAGCGAGAGGCTGCATAAAGCATAATTGTCGGATTGGTTGTATCTGGTTAGATATTTTACTAACTTTAACAGATATTATCGCATACGTGTGCGGACGTATTACTAATTCTAATAGTTCTACAGCATCTCGAGCAGATCTTCAAACTTTCACATACCGTGTGACCTTTATCAAATGAATTGGCTTTCAGATGATTGAGATAACAGGTCTGGGCGAAAAATATTCTAGCGCATCGCGGACACCTCTGAACGCACGCCAGACTGCGGGTCACGCGCGTAAGGTGGACTCTGCAGACAACTATGACATCGATTTGGACATCGATGCCTCCTATCACTTACGATTTTTTCTATTGCACGACAAACAATATCCCCGACTACCGGCTGCTGCCTACCAAGTTCAAAATGGGCTGACAGTGCCGCGTGTTCTCGTAATACATAATGTGCAGAGTATATCTGACTGTATTTTCCGACATTATAGACATACTCCGCTACCATCGTACAATGGTTTATCACCACGAGCAACTCTGTGAAATGAAAACACGAATATAGATACATCTAAACAGGCGTAATACTCCTGAAATAGTTTTATCTCTGGTAGACCGCAGCCGGTTTCGGGTACGATGATTCTAGCGCTATTATAAAGCTTTAGAGCCCTCTCTTTTTGAAATTTGCTATTGCCTGTTTGACTTTATCCCAAATTTTTCTGCAGATATCCCTGCGAGCGTCACCGCGAATGGCGTTTATAGCGAGCTCACAAGTGATCTAGCCAGACAGATATTATCCGTATTTCTAATGTTCAGAATGGAGCGTTTGAAGACTGACTCGGATGTGAGCGCAACTCGACCGCGTCCCTGAGGTACCGACACCGTATTGACAGTGATTGTCAGTGCCTCATCAATCTCAAGACCGTTATTACTTTGCGAAACGCTTTCCAAAAGTTCGAGTATATCGCTTACAATCAATTCTCGCACTTGTCTATATGAAATCCACACAATGCCGTGACGAAACTGTTCCGAGTTTATAGATATGCCGATAAAGTCGGTGGGCCTAGTATTCTGTTCTATACACACGTACCTGTGGATCTCGTGTAGACTGTGACTTAGCCACTCTGAGACGTCTATGTTGAATGACGGCGGCCGACGAATACTGATGATCGCCTCACGACCATTTAGACAAAATTTGGAGTTTTATAGTATAGAGAAATTATAGTATTTTGTATGCTCTTGATGAATTATGATGTACAGCCACACTGATTCTGCTTCGACACCACCACTACCACCACCACCCTCCTGCAAGTAATCACCTTTTATTAAATATATACTCTATCATTTACTGCGACTACTACTGCTATCATTGTCAATAACGCATAAAATGCTTACATTCAGCGGTCTCGTCGCTGATACCATCATCCGTATCATGTCCTGATGTCTCGTCACCACTTAAAGCGGTAGAACTTGAAGAAGAGGTGGAAGATTGCGAGGATGACGATACATCGGAGACTACTCCAT
>JACCIB010000591.1:0-118626 GCA_018906965.1 Philotrypesis tridentata
AATTCCTAATTTTGCGATGGTTCGATATGCGAAATTCGGAGTCTATTGGCGTTGACTGTTTTTATTTTTTTATTTTTCATTTGTATTTTGATATTGCGCTGTCCATTGAAGATGTCCAGGACGGTATATGGACCTTCATACTGATCTCCTAGTTTATATTGCTTTCCTCCTTTTAATAGCCATACATTATCGCCTATTCTAAACTCTTGGGGATTTACTTTGCGGTCATAGTAATATTTGGATTTGATTTTTGAATCAATTAATTTTTCTCTGGCAATTCGTTGCAAATCATATAACTTTTGATTAAGATTTGTAACGTAATCATTGTAAGTTGGAGGTTGATCCTCCTTTTCTAGTGGATCACTAGAGGGTAATCGGGCCATTTTCCCAAATACTAACTCGTACGGAGTAAAAGAATGACCTTCGTGTGGAACGGTGTTGTAGCATAGAGTTGCAAGTTCCAATAATTCGTCCCACGATTCATTGGTCATAATTGTTTTCAAATATTCCGCTAATGCATGATGTGAGCGTTCTAGCGAACCATTAGCCTGTGGATGGTAGGCTGTCGTTTTTACTTGCTTAATCTTGAACCTTTTTGCAATTCTCTGCAATAATTTTGACATAAAGTTGCTTCCTTGATCGGTTAGAATTGTCACTGGGGCTCCAAAAATGCATATGAATCTTCTGACAAATGCATCGGCTACTGACGTTGCTGTTGCATCTTTCAAAGGTATTGCCATACAATATTTTGAAAAATTACACTGTATTGTTAATATATTGTTGTGGCCATTTTCTGTTACTGGAAATGGTCCAACAATATCCAGACTTACTTTTTCCATAGGTGAGTGTGGAGTATCGGTGATTTGCATGGGTTGTTTTGTTTTAACCCTTACTAACTTCTTCACTTGACACGTAACACACGTACGTATGAAATTTTGCACGTCCTCCTTGAGATTTTCCCAAAAATATCGCTGTTTAATTCGTCGATATGTTTTGGTGATTCCTCGATGTCCTCCTACAGCGGTGCAATGCATTTCTTTAATGATTTTGCTTCGATCTTGCTCTTCGATGTATTTGATTATACCCAGGCAGATTATGATCTTTATTTGCACATTCTCCAGAGCTTTACGCATTAGTTGTACTATTTCCTTCCATTCTACGTTTTCAACGTTATGACTTTTTGCTATACTCACAGAACGTAATCCTTTTTTTATTATCAATGCTTTCAATACTTCAAAGGTATCAATCAAATTCTTTCAAATTTCTGTAGTACTTGCGGATGTTGTGCTTCTTATTACTGCTGCGAAAAGTTGCCGATTATTTCTTGTAGTGCACTTGATTTCGCCTGACTCTAGGTTTGCAAATTTTGGTAAAAATTTTCTCGATAACAATTGTTCTGCTCCTGTGTCACACGGGTTACCTTTTGTGTCAATGAAATATATGTAGTTGTCTTTTCGCATGTATAATTGTTCTCTGCATTCCACAAATTTCTCTTCTCCTCGTACTTCGTGATCACTTTGCTCCCTTATTTCGTCCTCGTTGCAAACGGTGTCCTCGAATACAGGTTCACCTCTCGTTTCGCCTGATAGTGGTGGACTTTCAGTTCTCGTCAACACTTTCATTGTCATTTTCTTGCTCCATAGTTGCCTCGGGTAACGGTGGCAATCGATTCACTTCGTTTGTTTTTATTAATTTTTCTTGGTTTATTTCCTCTCGTGATCGATTTGCCTTCTTCGGTCTTTTGTCCCTATAATTAGGAACTGGTATTTTTCCCGCCCTCGTACGGGTTTGTACTGCTAAGACTAGCTTCTCGTGGATTTCCTCCTCCTCGGGTTTGTCGTCGGTGACCGGATTTCGTGAAAGCGCATCTGCGTTGGTATTGCTCTTACCACTTTTGTACACAATATCATAATCATATGCGTTCAATTTTATTCACCATCGGCTTACCTTTGTCGTCAGATCTGTAGATTTCTTAAACCACACCAATGGTTTACAATCTGTAACAATTGTGAAATGTCGACCCAATAAATATGGTCGAAATTGAGATACCGCGTAGAGAATAGCTAGCGCTTCTCTCGAATAAGAATCGTATCGGCTCTCGGTATCGGATAACACTCGGGACACATAGGCTATAGGCCGATCCTTTCCTATGTCCCCTTGACTCAAGATGACGCCAATGGCGTGCAAACTGGCATCAGTTGTAACAACAAAAGGTTTTGAAAAATCAGCAATTTGCAATATTGGCTTTTCGCAAAGTTTGTTTTTCAAAATTTCAAAAGCCTTTTCGGTCTCGTCTGACCATTGAAAAACCGATTCTTTTTTTAAAAGATTGCTTAAAGGTCTTGCGATGTTCGAGAAGCCTTCGATAAATCGCCTATAATAACCCGCTAATCCCAAAAATTCGCGTATATTTTTCTGCGTTTTGGGTCGCGGAAAATTTTTGACCGCTTCAATTTTTCTCGGATCTGGGCGAACTCCTTCTGGTGTTAGCAGGTGCCCCAAATAAATCACTTCGGTTTGCAAAAATTTGCACTTGTCAGGCTGCATTTTAAGATTAGCGTCTCGCAACCTTTTCAAAAATTTTTCAAACTTTTCATTGTGTTCTTCAATTGTTTTTCCATAGATCACGGCGTCATCTAGGAATAGGAATATTTCACGCCCTTGCAATCCTTTGAATACTAGCTCAACGGCTCTCTGGAACGTGGCAGGGCTATTGCAAAGGCCCATTGGGAGTTTGTTAAATTCAAATAACCCTTGCGGAGTGGTAAACGCTGTTTTGTACAGATCGGGTTCATGTAGGGGTATTTGGAAAAATCCCTGCGCTAGATCAAATACCGAAAAATATCGTGCTCCCTCCAACTGATCAATTATATCCAAAATATTCGGTAGAGGATATTTATCTTTAACCGTTTTGTCATTCAATTTTCGGTAATCGACCACGAATCGATATCTCTTATTCCCTTTACTGTCGGGCGTCTTTGCGACTAAAAATGCTGGGGATGAAAAGGGCGAGTTCGAGGGGCGTATTATATCGCTTTCAAGCAACTCGGTTACCTGCCGCTCGAGCTCCTCCTTTAATAGATGCGCCGGCCGGTACGGTTTCTCGTATATAGGTATATCGTCCATAGTCACAATGCGATGGCTTGGGACTTTGGCTGTTCCCAATCGTTCGCCTTTTAAATGAAAACAATCGGCGTATTCTTCAATTAATTTTTCAATCGGTTCTCGAGTCTCTTTCACCAAATGATCTAATTTCAATAATGATTTTAATTTCTCAATTCGAGTACTCTCATGGTTTTCGGGATTGTTGCATAATTCAATCTTAAAAATAGACTTGTCCATCCCCAATGGCATCTCGGCAGAATAATAATCTTTCCCTGAAATTTCCATATAATTGAAGCAAAGGTTATCCATATGACTTTTTTCAATATAATTTTTAATAAAATAACAATTATCCGCTTTATCATCTTTACGATCCCCATATAAATGTTCAAATATTTCCGCTCCCACAAAATGTTTCTCCGTAATGTCGTTCGTCTCGTGTCCTTGAATCGTATCGTCAATTATGAGCTCATCAATTTCTCTATCTTTATCCGGAATTTCATCTTCGGATTTATTTTCACAAATTTCATTATCATTATCAATTTCATAATTTGCTACAATGGCCCTTTCATTTATTTCATCATCGTAGTCTTCATTTTCATTATCAATTTCAATATCAGTTACAACATTTACTACAATGGCCCTTTCATTTGTTTCATCATTGTAGGTTTCATTTTCATCATTAATTTCATCATCAATTTCAATATTATTCCTCATTGCAATTTCCGTATTTATTGCAATTTCATTATTAGTCATGACTCTACCATTAATTATCATTTCGTTCTTAAATGCACGCGTGCTTTCATTTGTCGACTCTCTCGTATTCAAAGCATCATTTACTTTATCAATTTTCTCAAATTCTTCGCGAACCGTTTCTTTCGCGTTTTCGAAATTTTCATTTACCGGGTACATTCCCGAATTATTATTTCCCGTAATTTCGTTTTGCTCATATTCAATCAATTCGTGCGGCCGGCTTATCGAATGCTTCTCCCGATTCAAGTATACTCCCGCTCTTCGGTCTGTCTCGTCATAGTCCGTCCTCGGTTCCCCCTCCACGGGGTTCCGCTCGGAGACCTTTCTCTTTTCGGTGCCCCTCCCAGTCATCGCGCTCGAGCTCACAGCGTCCCGTTGCTCTGTAGACTCGATGGCTGCTCGATTTTTCATGAACGGAATTATTTGTCCATTTATTTCAATGTACTCTTCATTGAAATTTATTTTCGCATTACCTTTGCGAAAAAATTCATTACCCAAAATACCTGCTTCAACTATTGGGAAATTATCTTCCACCAAATGGAACTCTGTAATAATGTCATTAAAATCAATTGTTATTTTGCCGAGTGTACCGATGTATCCCTTGGTTATCCCTTTTAACTTTATGTACTCTCGCTTGTCAATTTTAACATAGGGCGCTACCTCCGACTCACGCACTAGGTTAATTGCCGCGCCGGTATCCAACATGAATACCAGTGGCCTTCGAAAACCTCCGGCATCGATCTTAATCGTTGGGGATGCGCTTATTCGACTAAGATTTATTGACTCGATCCGGCAATGGGTATGGGCCCCTGTCGCGGAACTCCCGGGCGTCCTCCTGTATTTGACTCCCTCGGGGCGCCCTCCCGCGAAAGAGCACTCTCGTTTCCCTGCCCTTGATTGTTAGCGCGAGCTTCGCGTTGGCGCTTATAACAATCTCTTTGCATGTGGCCCGTTTTTCCGCAATAATAGCAATCTTTATTTAATTTATTATGGGGCAATCTTATATTAGGTTGGGCCCCCCTGGGTCCATATAAATTATTGCTTCTATTATTTTTGCTGTTACCATTGTTAATATTATTATTGTCATTGTTGCTATTATTCGGCAAAAACTCCACCCGACGCCTGTTTTCGGCGTTCCAACCGCCGAAATTTCGATTATTTTTGTTATAATAATTCGGATTGTTATAAGGCCTTCCGCTCGATTGCGCTTGTTGTTGCATCATTTTTCGACAATTCATCATGACGTGACCCGTCTTTCCACAAAAGGTACATACTATTATAGTGTAAGGCTCGATTGCATGTACTTTACGCGTCTCCGGTACTTTCCCTTTCTCGTCCTCCGAGGGACTTTCGTCTTCGTTACCGCAGCCCGCGTATTCTCTCTCTATCTCTATCGCTTGTTCACGCGCTTCGTCTAGCGTCTCGTAGTCGCCCATCCGACCTCGAATTTCCCATTTCACGCCGCGTTTAAAGAATTTAATGCAGTCTCTCTCTATTTCAGCTCGAAAACTTTTTTCGTTCTCCGCGTCATATCTCTCTTCCCGTAAAGCGGTTGCTAGTATTTCTTTTTGGATTTCTTTGATTTTATTGAAAAATGTAATTACCGACTCTCCTCTTTTTTGACGTTTCTTTGCTAATTCTCCCGTCCAATCATGATACGTTTTTGCCGAACCGTATATTTTTTCAAAAAAATTTATTACTTCTGTTATCGATTTGAAACTTTGACCGCGGCTACTCGTAAGTGCGTCTCCGTATAAACGCATTCGTATGAATTTAACCAATTCCGTTTCGCGTCCCGCCGGAACCATCTCTTTCGCTTCTCTACAACCGTCAAGAAATACATTTAATGCGATATTTTGTCCGTTATACCGTGGAATGATATCTAAAATATTCGAAATTGACATGCCTCTCATACCGTCGGTTGCCATTTCGTTATCGGTATTTTCGAAATCTGCGCCTTTACACTCGTTCGTAGTAAAATAGAGTATATTACTATTTTCTAATGTAGGATTTGAGTTTGAGAATGACTCGATTTTACGTAAGTTTTGTGTGGTTGATGGATATTTGAAAAATTCAGTTATTCGGTCAACAACTCCTGTAATAAATTCTATTCCCCCGTACCCTGGGTTGTCTCTGAGAGTATTATTCACCTCCTCTATATTTTCGGGTTTTGAAAAATATTCTTCGACTTTTTCCGTTCCCACGAATTTACTTAAATGCGCTTTTATATCTTCAAACTCTTTTTCTTCGCTTATTATCGACTCATCTGTTTGTGCGCTTTTTAGATATGAAACTAATTTTCTGTGACTATCGCTCTTATTGACTATCGGAGTGCTCGCATCAAATTTTCTATTATTGAGTTTTCTGTCAAAAATTTCTTTGCTTTTTAGGAAACTTTCTCTTTTCAATCGTAATTGTTTCGTGATCTTTGTATCTTTGTCACTATCACTGTCGTCGTCGGTCTCGTTCTTTTTGTCTCTATATTTGTAGAATTGTTCTTGTGATTTTGGGAAATTGTCAAAGTCTTTCGGTTCCTCGATCGTGTATTTTTCGCAAGTTTCCGTAATTTCTTTCGCGAGTCCGTTTGCGTCTCCGATTAATCTTTGTACGGCTAAACTATCGTTTTCGTCAACTGTGTCTATATTTTCTCTAGTTTGTCTGAATTTATTGAGTATCGTTGAGTCTTCGTTTGAAATCTCCGGTTCGCGCCAATTGCTAAACGCGTCCGCCTCTGACATTATTGGGAACCATCGCTCATGATCTCGTATTTCCCTATTCCATTTACCGATGCACCAATTTAAAATTATATATATATGTTACGTCTGAACATGTATATACAATTTCTTAATTCGCAATGGTTCCAAGGGAAATAAATAAAAGACTCTGGTATACGTTATGTGAAAAGTATATATGTATATATTTATCCATTCATTTATTAAACATGAATTTACAGTAATTGCCCCTTGCTTTGCGATCGTTGTACGATCGCATTACCGGGTGAGGGGTCGGAAAATACGAGACCAGTATAGAAATGAAAGACTCAGATATTTTAGGAAGAGAAAAAGTACCTTGCTACTCTCGGTGTGTTGTATGTGTACGTGTATATCTATATCTATGTATATGTAGAAGTCAATGCTGGATGCTGCCGCTCGGTAATCTCCCGCTGTGAGGGTCTTCCTTCGTAGAGAGAGAGTATACGGCGCCGCCGCGTCTGGGCCTTTTTACAGGTATTCGGTCGGTCCGTTCTATGCTCCGTATCTATCTCTCTCTCTCTCTCTCTCTTTTCTTTCTCGAACGGAATGTCTTCTCCGTTTACTTAATTACGGAAGACTCGCGCACTACTGCTTTTCGTGTTTTCTGCGCGCGTTCAAAAGAATACAATTATACAGGTTCGAGTACTTGTCGACTATTTGTGTCTGCGTATATAGAGATCACGCACTTGCGGTCAATCGATCGTTCTGATCGGTTTTCGGTCTGTGAACTTAGTGACCGCGCCGCCGCTTATCTTCTCTATTTAAGCAGGTAGGTGATTTTTGGCGCTGGGCCCTCTCACTTTCCGCTGCCACGCCTAATTACGTGACCGTCGAAGGTTTTTCTCGGCGCTTCTCTATCGATGATGACACTTGTTTACGATTTTCTTCAATCTTCCACTCTTGATTTCCTCAAGGCGTCGGCCTTCCGCATCTGCGTATTACCTGCCCGTGTTGCGTGCTGCATTAAGGGCAATTCCTATTCTCGAGGTCTCTTCGAGTTTTTCGGCTAGTGCGCAATAGTTGTGAATTTTCCTCGTTGTTGCGTATCTGTTCACGTATTTGTATTTCTTTCGTAATGAAATTTGTTTATTTCATTACACTACATCATAATATGTTGAGTAGGTTTTTTTTTCAAATGTTCTCAAATCTGCAAAAGACTGAGCTCCTTTAATATGTAATAATAACAATCGTAAGTAATATTTTTCTCTATCTTTCGGATTTACAAATGACATTCTACTTAAAACAGGTTTACTTTGTTCTTTTCTTTGAATCCATTCTTTCCGTTGCTCATTAAAAACGTAGTAATATGGAATTTCAAAGTATAAATATTTTCTAGCATTTGGATCGTTTTTATTAAGTTCAAACCATGCTGTTAATCTTGTATTTAAATTTTTATTTAACAATTCATTTTCACAACCTTCAATAAAATAAACAAATTGTTGATTTTCTAAATGTACTGCTAATCTGTATATTACGTGAGATAACGTATACACAGAAAATTTTAATAATCGATACATTGCTTCTGGTGGACTTACGTATCTTGTATTTATGAATTGTTTTATTTCGTCATAATCATAGTTAACATTATCGTCTTCTTTTTGGATGTTATTCGTTTCAATAAAAGCAGAATCAGGACCTTTAAAGCAATATTTAAATAAATATTTTACGCACTGCACTGTGGAACAAATTTCTACGTTTATATGACAATTATACTTTAATAGTAAAAATGGATTATATGGAACTACAAATCTATTATCTGCTTTTCTCGTGTTATTGAATATAATTTCTCTTCCATTATTTCTTCGTCTATAATTTGGGTATCCATTAGTATTGATATTAGTGGTTTCATTAAATGTTTTAGGAAAATTTTTAGTACTGTTACGTCTGAACATGTATATACAATTTCTTAATTTGCAATGGTTCCAAGGGAAATAAATAAAAGACTCTGGTATACGTTATGTGAAAAGTATATATGTATATATATTTATTCATTCATTTACTAAACACGAATTTACAGTAATTGCCCCTTGCTTTGCAATCGTTGTACGTTCGCATTACCGGGTGAGGGGTCGGAAAATACGAGACCAGTATAAAAATGAAAGACTCAGATATTTTAGGAAGAGAAAAAGTACCTTGCTATTCTCGGTGTGTTGTCTGTGTAAGTGTATATCTATATATATGTATATGTCGAAGTCGATGCTGGATGCTGCCGCTCCGTGATCTCCCGCTGTGAGGGTCTTCCTCTGTAGAGAGAGAGTATACGGCGCCGCCGCGTCTGGGCCTTTTTTATTCGGCTGGCCCGTTCTATGTTTCCTTTCTATCTCTCTCTCTCTCTCTCTCTAGGCCGAACAGCAGCACCAACAGCAGCGGCAACAGCAAGTATTGCACCAGGATGGCCAGTCAGTTATTCAGAATACCTCGGCCTCTGATGATCAGGGAAATGCTGAATGCTACGCCACGGCGAATAAACATACATCTACTGGTATTTACACTCCGCTAAGTGCGTCGACGCCAGCTAAGCGCGAAGTTGAGCACGCATCGGTGACCTATTCAACTGGAGCCAAGAAGGATGTGTGGAATGTCAATGAGGATCCGGAAAGGGCCCGCTGGTCATCGACACCTTCATCTAGCATTCCACCCCCACCGGCTGTCACACCGAACCTGCAATTCACAGTAAACTGCACGAATGATGTACTGCCAGGACGACTCTCATCCACAACCACAACACATCAGGAAGAAGAGGCTGTGGAAACTACAAGGCAAATTGCAAATCTCTCGGGCGTTACGAACGTATTAATCCCGGTTAGCACGTTGGACTTATTTTTTAAAAGATTTGACATGATCGAGAGGCAACTCGATGAAATCAACGCTCGTAAGAATAGTAACTCTACCTCACCGTGTCCTTCTGCCGCGTCTACTGCATCGCCAGTAGTGGATGCGGCTAGTTGCATTGAGTTAATATCGCGGGTACAAGCTCTCGAAAAAACAATAGAGAGGCAGAATAAGTTGTTAGACGAGTTGAATAAAAAATGTCAGTTGCCTCTCGTAATAAATACTAGCGACTCAAAGGTTGCGCCTCAAAGGTGCCAGCCACACCCTGCCGCATCTTCAAATGTACTTACAGTAAGGGCTAAGCCGGCCTCCGATAGCTTAAAAGCACTTACAGCGCGGACTCAGTTGCCCTCTGATGGGGATAGTGATCGTGAACTAGTAATCACAAATATTGTGAAGGATATTGAATTCGATCATAAAATAACTGCTTTAGCTATCTTGAGGACGGTTTTGCCATCCATCTCGAGCGAGGACATTGCAAGCTGCCGCCTAACAGCTAACAGAAAAGATAGAGCAAATCTTGGCAGGGGTAAGGATGCCGGCATCGATGATAACACTCGCGCACCGCCTATTTTTGTCTGCATGAAATCAAAGCGCATTCGTAATGAGATCATCACGGCTAAAAAGAATTTTAATTTGCTAAATACTCGCGATCTAGATCTGTCGATCCTTGGTGAGATTGATCCCACTAAAATTATACATTCGAATATTTATATTTCAGAAGCTCTTAATTCGAAGACATTTAACGCCTTCCAAAGCCTAAAAACTATTGCTAAAGGGCTGGGCTTTAAGTACACATGGCATCGTAAGGGTAACTTTCTCACCAGATGGAGTGACGGTAAAAGAGCGCATGCGTTTGCATCTGCATCAGATCTTGGTGTGATTGCTACATCGTATGCGACTGCTGGCGCACTAAAATCTGTACCCGGCAGTAGTGTTAATAATAATTGACTGGATAAGGGTGTGGCTGGCTGTAAGGTGAGGGGCATCGAGGCTGGCTGTAAGGTGAGTTCCTTTAAAGCCGGGTTCATCAATGTGAATTCGCTGAGAGCTCGCATAGAGAGTCTCCGGCTGTTCCTCTCCGAGCATCCCTCTTATGACATCTTTGGTATTGCTGAATCATGGCTGGGCCCGATTGTGAGCGATGATCTCATTCGGGTTGACGGCTTTTCGGTGCTGAGGCAAGATCGTAATGTGAATGTGGCGGTGTGGCCCTGTTTGTACGAAATAATTTGAAGGTTTGCAAGTTAGCTTGTTCTGCCACTGAGGGAGCTGGTAAACCAGGTATCCCTGAGTTTTTGTTTTGCAGTGTACAACAGGGTTCGTCCCCCCCAATTCTAGTAGGGGTGATCTATAGACCCCCCAAGACGCCGATGCAAAGGGGTACCGACCTCTTTGATATCCTGCGCGACCTCAGCAGCGAATATAGCCACAAAGTCATCATGGGCGATTTGAATGCAGATTTATTGTCCTCATCGGACGACTCTAATACGATCAAGAGTCTGACTGAGGAGTTATCCCTTCAGATAGTCCGTTATGGTCCTACGCATTACACGTCCACCTCTCGCACATGGATTGACTTGATAATGACAGACGATAACGACACGATACTGGACTTTAGGAGTGAAAGGTTGCCCAGTTTCGGCAAACATTGCCTTATTGATGTCTGCTTAGACATATATTCACCAGCTCACGTGGGGAAGGCATTTCTTTACCGGGATATCAAGGGTATAAATCCCACCTCTCTCAATGAGTTGCTGTCAGGCTGTAACTGGGCGGCTATGAACTCCTCTGAATCTAGTTTGGAGGGTGCTTTGCAGAACTTAAATGATAATTTAAATTTAGTAATAAATGAGTTAGCACCACAGAAATCGGTTTGTTGTAAGAAAAAGTATGCTCCTTGGTTTGGTTCTGAGTTGAGAAGACTTGTTGATCGACGAGATGCTATGCACAGGCGTTACAAACGTACTGGCCGAGCGGATCTGTTTGATGAGTTTTTTCGACTCAGTAAAGAGGTTGACATGCGCATGAATCAAGAGCGTAACTCCTTCATTCTTAATCGTATTTCTGGAGCTCTTGATGGTAACTTGAACATCTGGAAGGAGATGCGTAACCTCGGCCTCTTACCAAAGAGCAAGGAGGAGGAACTTCATGGTTTTACGCCGGGTGAGCTGAACGAGTACTTTGCAGGGATCTCGACTTCCCCCCTTGAAGACTTAAACGATGCAACGGACCTTATTCAGACTGCGAGTGATGAGGGTTTTTCTTTTAAGCCCATAAATTTTAATGACGTAGTCCTTGCTATATCACATTTTTCCTCGCAGGCAAGGGGGGCGGACGGTATCCCCCAGAGTGTGGTCGTGAAAGCTCTTCCCACTATTGGCGACTTCATTGTAAAAATCTTTAACTCCTCCTTTGCTCTGGGCATCTTCCCAGGTATCTGGAAGCAAGCGCAACTAATCGCTTTGAAAAAGAAAAGTGCTCCGTCTGATGTTTCGGACTTTAGACCCATAGCACTGCTCTGCTTCCTTTCGAAGGTACTTGAGAAGATTGCCCATACCCAAATCACGGAGTATCTTAACAAAAATAATATTTTAGATCCCCTCCAGACTGGATTCAGGAAGCACCACAGTGCGCAGACAGCTTTAATAAAACTAACTGATGACGTTCGTATGGCCATTAACAAACGGGAGGTGACACTCTTGCCGTTGTTTGACTTCAGCAAGGCGTTTGACACCATCTCACCAACCAAATTATTGGCCAGGCTGAGGAGGTTGGGATTCTCAAGGATGGCTCTCCAGTGGATCAAATCCTATTTGCAAGGCCGCACTCAGACGGTTATATCTGGGAAAAATGTTTCTGTCGATTGGTTAGAAACCAATTTAGGAGTTCCACAGGGTTCAGTTCTGGGTCCTCTCCTCTTCAGCCTGTACGTAAACGACTTTCAGGACGTACTAAACGGACGCACAGTCACACATCTTTTTTACGCTGACGACCTCCAAATTTATCTGCATACCACCAAAGATAAATTCATGGAGGGTTTGACTCGTCTAGCAGAAGCGGCTCGTCTGGTCTTCGATTGGGCGGGGAGCTCCGGTCTGCGCCTCAACCCCTCAAAGACCAAGGCAATATTCTTTGGTTCTAAAAAGAATGTAAACGACATCCAGTCTTGGGACTTGTCGGGGGTTGGGCTGCCGGGCGGAGTGATCGTCCCTTTTGAGGAAACGGTCAAGAGCCTCGGTGTGACGCTTGATAGCAAGTTTTCATGGAAGCCGCAAGTTGATTCTATTGCAAAGAAAGTTAATAAAGCCCTGTATAGCTTGCGGTTTATCAGGGATTGTACCACCGAGGCTCTTCGCAGAAGGCTAGTTGAGTCACTAGTCCAACCCCATCTGGACTACTGTACTGTGGTGTATCTCGACGTGTCGACAGAACTACGTGCTCATCTGCAAAGACTGAGCAATTCATGTGTGAGATACATATTTGGGTTGAGGAGGGATGCTCATATTTCCCCCTACCGTAGGACTCTGGGCTGGATGCTTACGGATTCACGTAGGCTCTATTTTGAGGCAATTTTACGTTATAAGGTAACTAGGTTGCGTGAGCCTGGTTACCTCGTCTCCATGTTTAAGAAGCACCAACCACGGCCTACTGGTAGAGGTATTCCACCCGAACTGGATATTCCTCTGGTGAGCACTGAGATGGGGGCAAAAGCCTTCCAGACTCAGGGTGCCCGCTTCTGGAACTCCCTCCCTTCCAATCTACGCAATCTCCCCTCTCTGTCATCCTTTAAAGGCGCCGTGCGCGAGTATTTACTGAGTCTCGACCCCTAGCTCTCACCATTTCACTGCGTTAGAGTCTCCACAGTCAGACGCGAGCTGATAGGTTGTCTAACTTTAAGCATTGACTGGCCTGTTGGCCCTGCCTTAATGTGACGTGATCTGTGATCGAAAAATGAGATTTTATTTAAGTATTTCTCCTTGACCAAAGACCGATAATATGTCTATTGATCTACTATGAATTTGAAAATATTACTGTTTTTACACTGATTTTATATTGTTTTTATATTGAATGTATAATCTTTGTATTTATATTTTTGTATTTATATATACATTGTAATTTTGCCATATGAGTGCAAATAAAAGGAGTATCTATCTATCTATCTATCTCTCTCTCTCTCTCTTTTCTTTCTCGAGCGGGATGTCTCTTTTGTTTATTTAATTACGGTAGACTCGCGCACTACTGTTTTCGTTTTTCTGCGCTTGATTCAAAATAATACAATCGTACAGATTTGCGCGTTTGTCGACTACTCGTGTTTGCGTATATAAGAATCGCGCACTTGCGGGCAATCGATCGTACTGATCAGTTTTCGGTCTGTGAACTTAGTGTCCGCGCCGCCGCTCGTCTTCTCTATTTAAGCAGGTAGGTGATTTTTGGCGTTGGGCCCTCTCACTTTCCGCTGCCACGCCTAATTACGTGACCGTCGAAGGTTTTCTCGGCGCTTCTCTATCGATGATGACACTTATGTACGCTTTTCCTCGATCTTCCACTTTCGATTTCCTCAAGGCGTCGGCCTTCCGTAGATGCGTATTTTCCACTTAATTAAGGGCAATTCCTATTCTCGAGGTTTCTTCGAGTTTTTCGGCTAGCGCGCAATAGTCGTGAGTTTTCCTTGTACTTTGCTGTTGCGTATGTATTTAGTATTTTCTTTCGTAATGAAATTTGTTTATTTCATTACAGTACATTTACTTTTTTCTTTGTCCATACATGGTGAATGAACATTATATTTTCCACATGGCCCATGTATCATAGATTTTTTTAAAATTTCATATAATTTTGGATATTTATGTTGATCAGGAATTTCTGCACAAATAACTGTATCTATAAAATCTTGATTGTATATTTTGTTATTTTTTTCAACAAATAATATATAGGTACAAATAATATGTAGGTGTGGTAAACCTCTTTTTCGAAATTCTATCACATGTGTAAATGCAATGCATTTTCCGGAAATTCCTTTTTTAGTAACATCATCTAAAAAAGCTTTGACTTTTTCATTAAAAACTCTGGCAACAATATCTGGTCTATCTATTACTGTTTCAAAATGCTTTATATTATCTGTAATTTCTATCCATTTGGGATTACAAGTCATTGTAATAAAATAATCTGGTTTACCATGTCTTTGTACTAATGTTATTGAATCTAAAAAATTTTGTTTCAATGCTCGAGGACTTCCAGAAAATGATGATGGTAAAATAATCATTTTTTCTATTCTTACATTTTCTTGATCTTTTTTATTTATGCAATCTATTACGCCTTTGTATAAATCTGTTCTTAATCAATGTTGATTTTTTTGTAAATAATGTAATCTTGATCCTTCAACTTTAATGTAAGCATCAACAATAAACTGCTGACTTAATTTTCCTAAATTAAGAAATGGGTTAAAATCATTTCTAACACTAATTTGATAATTATAAAATTCTAACATTGAAATATTGTTTTTATTAGTAGTGTCTTTCATCTTAGGCATCCGTCCAAATCCACCATTAGGATCCATAATTGGATACGTCATTGGGTCAACATGTTTACTAATATAAGATATTCTTATAGGCTCTATATTTTTTGAATATATGCAAATATCTCGATCTGTTGGAGGTTGACCTTCTTCACCAACATAAACTACAGCAGCTTCATTGCACCTTGCTTCATTATACACGTTTTTATCAAGATTAGAATTCCGAGTTATAAACATTCTAATTTCAGTTGTATTGTTTATTGATTTATTATTATCTTGACGATTTTGTTCTTCTTTTTCTACCTCATGCCTCATTTTATATGAACTTGCATAAATGTTATTTTCACGTAAAAAATTATCTAATTCTTTCAACAAATGCAGGGTACATAACATATTATTTTTATATCGTGATTGTGTTGCCATTTCATTATCGAGAATATATAATTGTCCAAATTTTCTATCATCATTTTCTTTAGGATTTAATGAATAAACATTATGATAAATTTGCCCACATATTCGTATTACTTGAGGTCCTCTGTTAAATAATGCATCAAACTTTGCCCCGAAACTTGCAAATACAAGTCAATTAGTATATAATCTTACATGCTGTTTAAAATATTTGCTTTCCGATGTATTATATTTAATTCTTTAAAACGTTCTGGGTAAGAATGTTCGTTTGGTAAAAGTACTTTTCCTTTACTACAACAATTTGTGTATTGTTTTCTCCCTGTATCTTCACTTTTAAAATATATTGCTTTGCAATGAATACATATACACTTCATGTCTCCTAAATAACTTTCGTGAATACAATTTTCATTAAAATCATTATCATACATAGCAGTATATTCATTTAAATATTTTGCTTCTTTTTTTTTCTTATTTATTTTAGATTTCTGGACTTCAATATATGATTGTCTTTTTAGTTGTTTTTTTAGAGCAAAATTTTTATCAATATTTTGTAATGCTTCATCTGTTAATGCTGCGCGTTTGAAAACTCTTTTTTCTATTCTTTTCTTATTTATTTCAGATTTCTCTGCTTCAGTTCGTGATTGTCTTTTTAGTTGTTGTTTTAGAGCTATATTTTTATTAATATTTTGTAATGTTTCATCTGTTAATGCTGCACGTTTTGAAGCTTCTGTTTCTCTTTTTTTTATTTATTTCAGATTTCTCTGCCTCAGTTCGTGATTATCTTTTTAGTCGCTTTTTATAGCTATATTTCATATATAATATTTCACAAAACAATTTTAAAATAATACTAACACAGCGATATAACTGAACAAACCATAGCCACTAATTCATATTTTACATTCTATACTTTCCATAATAATAATCACGAAAATAGCCGAGCGAGCACCAGCGAGCGAGGCAATACTTGCTAGTTGGATATTATTACGAACATAATATAGTAATTTCTATTATGAAACACTGTTGTACTATTATTTTATACAGTTTATTACAGAAAATGTCCGGTACGGTGACATGGATGTTCAAGCGAACATTCGTTTTTATATTTATCCGCTAAGCTGTGTACGCGATTTGCAGGAGCAAAGGACAGAAAAAATGCGAAAACGCTGTGAAATTCTTAGTACATAGCTTTCTCAAACCTATCTTATAGTTATTATGTATGTAATTAACTAAATATATCTAAGTCTATCTGCGTCATGATTTTTTCCCTAAAACTGCAGTAATAACAATAGTAAATGAAACTTTGTCAAAACTTCTTTACCTCAGATTATAAAAGTACTCCCAAAAATATGTTAAAACTAGCGCGCCACATTCGACCTTCGGCCCTTCGGGCCTTCAGGTCTCAGTGGCTTGCCGCCTTGCATCGCTTCGCGATGCAAGGCATGCAAAACGCGAAACGAAACGCGCTTCGCGCGTTTCGCTTCGCGTTTTGCATATAAGGCACGACCGACGCTCGCGCTTCGCGCTCGCCCACTGTTCGCGCTTCGCGCTCACCAGATCCCCCTACGTTCGCGCTTCGCGCTCACCAGATCCCCCTACATTCGCGCTTCGCGCTCACCTGGTTTGAAATTTTAAAAAATGCTCGCATATTTTTTGTATGTATGGGATCAAGCTCAATTTTGTTCTGTCACGATATTAGCATAGGGAGAGATTGTAAAAAAAAATTTTGCTCGATTGGAGTTAATGTCGCAGAGAAAATCGAGATCAACTGAAATTTTTATTTAAAAAAATTAGTTTTAGGGTTTTACAACATATTGAATTACTCTGAACGTATAATGATTATAGTCAAAAATTGTATTTTTAAAATATCTACAACTTTTATGTTGAACATTTTTATGTAAAACGTATACGTAAAAAGTTTTATTATGAAAAACGAATATTTTAATGTAAAAATTTGATTTTAGCTTGTTAATTTGAATTCTTAGCATTTTCGAGTGTTCAAGTTAATGGGAAAAAGTTGTATTTTTTAAAGATGTACAACATTTCCATTTAACTTTTTTGTGTAAAATGCTTAGAATTTGAGTTATGACCAAAAAACCGTTTGTACAATTAAGCATAAAGTGCTGCCATTTGAACAATATGTCGGTAATCGGGAAAAGGAAAAAAACGTTTTTTTGTACATATAAGAGTTGTATTCTCCTAAATTTTCAGCCTGATTGGTCGAAAATTGGCTGAGATATCGCTGGTTACAATTTTTGCGATGATAAAACTATAAGGCATTCCCGCCTTGCGGTCGTGCCTAAAAATTAGTTTTCGGGTTTTACAACATATTGAATCATTCTAAATGTATAATTATTATGGTCAAAAATTGTATTTTTAAAATGTCTACAACTTTTATATTGAACGTTTTTATGTGCAACGTAAGCCTAAAAAGTTTTATGATGTTAAACGAATTATTTTAATGTGAAAATTCGATTTTAGCTTGTGAACTTGAATTCTAATCATTTTCGAGGGTTTATGTTAATAGGAAAAAGTTGTATCTTTTTGAGACGTACAACATTTCCATTTAACTTTTTTGTGTAAAATGTTTAGAATTTGAGTTATAACCAAAAAACCGTTTTTCGAAAATCCAAAAAATGCCCGCATATTTTTTGTATATACGGAATCAAGCCCAATTTTACACTGTCACGATATTAACATAAGGAGAGTTTATGAAAAAAAATTTGCCTCGATTGGAGTTAATTTCGCAGAGATAATCGAGGCCAACTGAAATTTCTTTTAAAAAAAATCTGTTTTCGAGTTTTACAATATATTGAATCGCTCTGAATGTATAATTATTATGGTCAAAAATTGTATTTTTAAAATGTATACAACTTTTATATTGAACGTTTTTATGTGCAACGTAAGCCTAAAAAGTTTTATGATGTTAAACGAATTATTTTAATGTGAAAATTCGATTTTAGCTTGTGAACTTGAATTCTAATCATTTTCGAGGGTTTATGTTAATAGGAAGAAGTTGTATTTTTTTGAGACGTACTACATTTCCATTTAACTTTTTTGTATAAAATGCTTAGAATTTGAGTTATAACCAAAAAACCGTTTTTCGAAAATTTAAAAAATGCCCGCATATTTTTTGTATGAATGGAAATAAGTCCAATTTTAGACTGTCACGATATTAACATAAGGAGAGTTTGTGAAAAAAAAATTGGATCGATTGGAACTTATCTGACTGAGATAAACTTATTACAACATAATTAATTAAAAATACATGTAAAAATAAGCATAAAGAGCTCTCATTTGAACAATTGGCCGGTAATCGCGAAAGTAAAAAAAACGTTTTTTTGTACATATAAGAGTTGTATTCTCCTAAATTTTCAGCCTGATTGGTCGAAAATTGGCTGAGATATCGCTGGTTACAATTTTTGCGATGATAAAACTATAAGGCATTCCCGCCTTGCGGTCGTGCCTAAAAATGTAGTCTTCAATGGATTGGATTCTTTTTAATGACTTCCACAGTACCGTGTATACTTAGGACTAATTGGTTATTATTACGTCATTAACATTTTAAATTAAAACCAAAAATTAAATCATTATTTCTAAACTAATCAAATTTGTATATCTGCCTTCCGATACCTATTCATTTATAAAAACATTGTATTAATATTGTTTAAGAGGTTATGCCTCATTCAACGGCTTATAAGCAGTCACAGTGAATCTTTTTTTATTTTAAGATCTTATTTAGACCTTCAATTGAAACTTACTAAATACTTGAAAATATTAATTCTTCGCCTCGCAAATCTATTACTATTGCGACGGGGATCCCCTCAATAGCTGCTTGCCTGGACATCACACGACTAAGACAATAACGTCTTATACTCGGTGGTGTTTTTAGCGCAAGGAAACGAGCAGACAGCCCTGAATAGAGCCAGAGGAGAATGACGCGGTGCAGCAAGCAGCCTGCCGCCGAGCAGCAGCAGCAAGAGGCGAGAGCGAGAGAGAGGGAGCTACTGCGCGCAGCAACACGCGGCATCACGACGCGAGAGAGCGAGAATGAGTGCGAGAAGGATAGCGAATGTATGTGGGAGAGAATGAGATATAACCAAACAAGAGAGAGTGGAAACAGCGTGCCGTAGAGTATACGCTATTGGGGAAAAGGTGGAGGGCTACGGGTCGATCCACAGCGCGCGTGCGAGCGATACGAAATAGTGTAAGCGTACCGTACCGTAAACAGCTTAAACTGCGAATGAAATGAGTGTAAAGCCAGACATGTAAGAAAAACACGTTTCTATTTCGCGCGTATACAGGAGAAATAAGCGAGAGGGCGCGAGAGCGTCAGTGTGCTATATGATGCGATTGCGTGCGATATTTTGATTGGATGATGCGAGCGATCGAACGGAAAATGTATGAGTGTGAGTGAGACAGCGAGAGACGCCGCGAACCGGCGTAGCTGCCGAACACCGCGAGCGAATCAGTATGCGATGAGTATCCATCAAGAGAGTATCCAGTGCCAATCTACAAAGAGAGAAAATCCCCTCCGTGTGTTAACCGCAATTGTTAAAGTATTAATTTTCTTTCGCATGCGCTCCAACAGGGGGAACGAGATATCACCCGAATTTGAGGATAATCAGCATTTGTTAGAGACAGATAGAGTGAGTTATTGCTTTATCTCCGCCGCGAGTTTTTAGCAATAGAATCGGCCCGCGTTACAGACGGAGAGCTCGCCCGAAGACGAGCAGCACTTTCGCGAGAGACTATCCCCCGGGATAGTCGAGTTCTAATAAATTCCAATAAACGATTGAGTGGTGTAATCTTATATCAAGCATCTTATCATTTTTATGTACTCCCCTCTTTTACATCTAGCCCGTGACCCCGAGTGCAAGAAGCTCTCATAGCCGAGGCAGACGAAGTGAATCAACGATCGCGATTTCGGGCGTCCTTTCATATCAAATCCGATTTCGCGGTCAACGTTTGTAGGCGTCATCACGAGGTGCAAGGCCTCCTACAGGACGGTCGGTCCATCACGTCATAGTGACACCCAACGTGCGGCGTAGATTAAAGACGGGAAGAAAAAATGAAATACGCGCGATTTAGTAATTGTTCGCCACGCGGTCCGTTTTGGCGGCCATATTGGTAGACGCCACGTATGAAAGCGAACACGGCGAGGATTCGGAATAAGTCGAAAAGAATACAATTTTATTTTCGCGGTGTAAATTCCGAAAACTTTTTCTTTTCTCTGGCGCTATATACAGCGAACGGGCAGAACGTTCTATTGGCAGCATTCCATAAAATTTTTTCTTCTCGCGAAATACAGTCAAATCGATGTACAGGTAAAGCCGGATAACCTCAACGTTGTTTAGCAAATCACGTAACTTCATTTCGACTAGTGACGGAGAATTAAATAATTTTTAGGGACAAGCCGAAAAAACTACATTAACGTTTCCGAGAAAATTATACTTTTCTTAACGAATTTTTCCCGCGGTAGCGCTTTCTCAGTAAAAATTAAAAATTCTTCCTGACCGATATAAACAAAATTTTGCATGCCACATATAATTTATGTTATGTAAATTATTTATATTCACCGTAAATTACATTTCTCTGTATATTATAATTGATAACCCAACCCACTAACACAGTGCCCCACCATAATACTCTGACGGTTAACAGATTTTACGTCGAAAATTATTTCATAACTTTTACCTATTTAACTACAGACGTGGGAAAAAGTTTTTTTCTTTCAGGAAGATTTGTACAGACAGATACTAGATTCCACCAATTACAGTCAGACGGAAAATATTTTTGGTAGTACTAGAGATTATCACAAACAAAAATATTTTTTGGGGGCATTGATTATAAAATCCGGGTACGTATGTATAAATTACCAGAAGATCACAAAATTTTCAAGGCTGACCATCAAGAGGTAATGACGGCACTCCGTAAAAACAAGGAAGTCAGAGCATTAATAAGAGATATAACCAAAATGGATAGAGGAGAATTACAAAATCATTTAGAAGAATTACACGTCGATACAAATGGCAGTAAAGGAGTACTGCAAGACAGATTACTTTGAGCGAAATTTCTGATGGAGACAAATTTGGCAGCACCTTGGTATGAATGGGATGGCCAGCCGATAATCCCACGACTTATAGAAACTAATACCGATAATGCGAGACCAGATAAAAGAGATGTCACACAACCGACTGCACAGTTACAGCCAGTAATACCGACAGAATATACAGCCTAGTGCGTCAACAAGTATACAATATTGGGAACACGTAAAACATTTATTGACTGAAGCAGCGAACAAATCGTGATCTAGTAGCAACTGGCATATGAGCCAGCATACTTCAACTCTTCTGCAATTCTCACCAGTAAAAAAGCACATCCCGGTAGACGGTTCATTCGCCAAAAATTTACCAGAAATAGAGGAAATTACCAACGACACTGGAATAAAAAAGAAAACGAAAAACACAGGAGACAAATTATGAGTTAGTCCCAACTCGAGCAAAGAGTCAGAACACGATAATTCACTGGAGGCACAGCGAAGACAACTGGAGAAAACGAACGAATTAGAATCAGCCACAAACACAAACGCTACATCCTACCAAAACGAACACCGAAGGTTAGCAAAACAAAGAAAGAGAGACGAAGTCAGATACACAAAAAGCCAAGGTCACCGTCTACAAGTAGTAAAGATGACCCAGAAGATTACAACAGGAAATTGACAGGCATTAAAGACAGTCTAGAGATACCAGGAACAGTCATGCTGAAGCTAGTACCGTATACTTTGATAGGAAGAGCACAAATGTGGTGTCAGACGGAAAAAACGGACATACACTCATGGAAAGATTTCTTCTCAGCTTTCCAAGAGTAATTCTATATATCAGCTAACACTAACGATGTAATGGACGAACTGCTACGACGTACACAAGGCAACAGTAAAAAGATATCGACGTACATTATGAACTTCAGACATATTGCCGATCATCTACAAAAACCGATGTCAGTCAAGAAATAGATAAATCTACTCATCGCAAGATTAAGACCAGTCTACAGAAAAGCTCTAAAGCACAAGAAAATTAAGACGTTCCATGACGTAAAGGAATATTGCAAAGAACTTGAAGGCGAACTGCAACATGATACCAGATACGCTCCACCACCAACCGCAGAGAAATCCAATTTCCCAGCAGCAGCATGGTCGACTACGCCGAAACTAAAGGTAGCAGCGACGGAGGAGATAGCAGAAATAAATGAAGTCGCGACGAAAACAAAGAAGAAGAAAAATAAAAAGAAAAAGGTTGTAACCACAGAGGCAACACCCGAACAGCAGACAACTACAATACAGGAAGGAAAGAAGTTTATGTATTTACTTACACTAATTTTGAATTTTATGCAAAAAAAAATAGACTTTTTAATTGTTAAAATTCAATTTTTGGTCATTAATTCTCGTTTCTAGTTTTCGGAATTTTTCCCCTTCTGATTCTTCACTTACGAAATTTCTCCTTTACACATTTTCGCTTTCCATGCACTTACCTGCCTGAAATATTATTTTCTAGACATTGTCTATTCGGAATTACTTCCTTTTAAAATTTGCCGAATGGATTTTGCACTTTCATTATAAAAGAATTAGGCTACGTGAAGTTCGTGAAAAACGCCTCGGAGCTGGAAGCCCCCCTAACATCACGCTTGGGCAAAGAGCAGGCATGGACCTGGGACGCATCCCAGAAGAAGGCCTTCGAAGACATTAAGGATACGCTATACTCAGGCCCAGTCCTCGCACTGCCAGATTTCATGAAGCCATTTTACATCCAGTGCGATGAGAATAACATAGCCATTGGGGCCGTTTTAACCCAAGAGTTCGACGATGATGAGCACCCAATCGCATTTTTCAGCAGAATGTTAACTAAGGCCGAGAGGAATTAGACCACCACCGAGAGAGAGAGCGTCTCGCCATCATTTGGGCGATTAAGAAGCTTTGGCCGTACGTCGAGGGGTACAAGTTCACCGTCATCATAGACCTCATAGCACTCAAATGGCGGCGATCGTTGAAGGAGCTGACGGGGAGGCTCGCCAGGTGTGCCACCGAAATCCAGAATGGAGATAGTCCACCTCCGTCGGAAGAATGATTACGTGCCCAACGCTCTGTCAAGGAGAGGTCTTAGGAGAACCCATTCCTCGAGTGGAAGGTAGTAGAGAACAAATTGTATAGATGCAAGGTCGACTCACTCCTTGAGTCAGCCGCAAGTACGGCAGATGCGTGAAAGTTAGTTGTGCCTGGCGAGGATAAATCAAAACTCTTGCAAAAGACGCACTCTTGTAAAAGGTTGTACATATAGAAGTCGCGAAAACGTGCAACCGAGTCGCAAGGGAGTACTTCTAGCCTGGGAATGTATCAGGGTGTCTATCGACATGTTGCCGCCTGTATCACCTGTCAAAAGTTTAAAACTTCTCAGCAAGGACTGCAATAGCTTATAGGGAAGCCAATCGTTGAACAGCCGTAGACGGTGGTGGCAGCCGATATAACGGAATTTTCTTAGACTAAGAGCCGAGCCAAATATCGGCTAATTTTCGAAGACCTATTTACCCGTTGGATCCAAGTTAAGCCATTGTGTAAAGCCGACGGGAAGGCGGTAATGGAGGCCTTCGAGGAATCGCTAGCCGACAGTGGAACTGGGTTTGTGAACAAACACTTCATGAGGTCCGTAGTCGAATGCGGGTTGGTACACTTCATGACATCGCTATACCACGCGCAAGCCGATCCAGTGGAGAGGATAAATCGAACGCTTTAGGCGATGATCGCGATAAATGTAGACAGCCACCAGGATTGGGTCAAATACCTTCACGAGTTGCATCACGCTATTAACACCGCCACCCAATCCACCCTGAAAAAATCTCCCGCCTTTCTTAATTACGGCCGCCACTCTACGCAAGTAAGGACCTTGGGGAGGGATAGATAATTCATCCGTATTACTTGGGGCCCTGCAGGCACCGTTGGAAGCGCTTGGATGCCCTGCGTGAGCTGGTAGCCAAGTACATTAATGAAGAGAGGGAGAGACACAGTAGGGCGTATTACCGGAAGAGAAAACATGCCGAATTCTAGGAGGAAGACAAGCTTGCGCCGAAATACGACCAGCCGTTTTGTATAACGAGGAAAATCTCGTCGCTAACGTATGAGCTGGAAACCGGGGAGGGCAACACGAGGAAAAACAATAAGGTGCACGTAAGCGATCTCCGCAAGTACACCCCTCTGCGAGGCTAATCGAAAACTCCAGCCGATATCCCCAATCCAAAACCGTAGTTAGTGGTGCTGTGAGTGCCGTTATGTGTGTGGTGAATTCTACGAAACCGTAAGTACCGGGTGATGGAATCCAAGTTGTGCCCCCCCCCCCTCGAAAAGAGTTGTATGATTAATTGCAAACATACCGTAGGCCAGAGATGCCCCGAGTCAGGCACCGCGCGACGGGAAGCAATAGCCGCCATAACACCTCGGCGAGCCACGAGGCGACAGCCGAAGCATCGGACGCATGGCGTACAGCAGCGAGCGGTGCGGCGAGCATGTGTGCGTGCGCGCGACGGACTACTATGAGCGAGAGAGTAATAGGGCGATACGAAGAACGTTGTGTGGAGGCTACCGAGCCTCACAGCCGTACATCCAAGCGATATTAGGGTCGAAGTGGAGGAGCTAGGCTCTCTACAACGACTACCGCAGCAGCCAAGAAAGAGAATGAGTGTGAGAGTAAATTACGCGTACGAGTATGAAATAGCCAACGAATTGCGGGGAAATTAAATAATGTGAATTGACCAAAATTATTGCTGAGACAGCCGAAAGCGAGCCGAGTAATTGTAAGAAATTTTAAGAATGTAAGAGAAAGAAACTAGCAATAATGTGTTAAGTATTTTGTAACTGCCGCCGAGTAGTAACGTGGACCGCGAGAATATGTGAGGCCGGGAGATGTGTGCGAGAGTACCAAGCGGCGAGCCTAGCGAGCACCTCTTGGTACTGTAGCCTGATCAATGATCAGCGCAACATCGCAGACTAGAATCCAGAACGAGCAACCTTTTCCTTTATAACACAGACCGAGCTTCCACGACGGTAGTAGTTTTCGCGTTCGTCGTTTTTTAGAGAACGAGACAGCGTCAGCACGAGAGGAAGAGCCGTGACCGCTTTGTGAAAAGTAAGTCTGTGTAGTGGAGAAAGAACCGAGTGCCGTGAACAGTCAAGTGCCGTGAACAGCCAAGTGCCGCGAACAGCCGAGTGCCGAGACACTTCATCAGCCGAGCAGTCGCATGCCGTGTAATCTCTTCGCAGACAAGCATTTACGTTAGTTTGAAATAAAGCCACGGGCATAATACTCGATCAGAACCAGTGTGATTTATTACTAAAATCCCTTTGAACACCGCCTGGCGAGTAGAGTCTCGCGCGAGTTAGCTGAGCCGGTGTACGAGCGAGCGTACTCGCACGACTGCCGTCGCAGCAAGGTACCCATTTCCAAGTATAATACAGCCACAGCCTTGAAGAAGGGATTACAGGGAGGACCAGAAGGACTTCCAACCACCCTCCGAAGTCCACCACATCATAAGGTATATAAGAATGATTTTGCGGGACTAACTATAAATCCATCAGGCACGCCAAATATTCTAATATTTCATTCAATATCGTTCAGACTTCAAATTTTATTGTTCCAAATAAAATTTTTTTTGTTTATTATTTTCTTCATTCACGATATTCTTTCAATCAGTATCAAATTCGATGTTTCAAATTTGTCAACTGTCCCAAGACAGCTCATATTTTGTTTATTCTGATATTTTTTCAATGTGAAAAGGTTTTAAGAAAGTTTTCCTATGCACCAGATTCATTCAAAGTGTGATAAACCAAAAACAAAAAGTAGATCTAAAAGTAAGAAAAAATAATTAAAGAAAATAAGAAATAAGAAAAAGAATATACGTCAATAAAGGACGAAAAATGCTGGTGCTGCCATAGATGCCACTAGAGATTTAATTCTGTACTTAAGTTGGGAAATTCCACAGATCTTGCTGAATCTGAACAGTTTTTTTTATCATTCACTGTTCTTAGATAACACAAATGTTAAATAACATGATATGTAGTGTTTGTTTTGAGCCTAAAGTGATTGCAGCTGTAACTCGAAAGAATGGTTCGTGTGTAAAAGTTATTATAAAAAAAATGGATGTCCATCGCACGTGAGTGAGAAAATTTTTAATTTGGTCGATACTCGGGTGGGTTTGAATTTTGCGGTACTTACACTGAAACCCCCCACTAGGGGTTGTCACTTTGACGTGTGCCCTCGGGGCCAGTGTGGGGGCTCGTCTGGCGGATCCAAGCGGCCGGCCCGGCCTCGGTGTCGGGAGTGTGGTGTCCCGAACCGGGTCGGGAGGTGGGGGGGCGATGCACCCGGGGCCGGGAGCATCGGCCGACCGCCCCCCGGGCTGGGGGTAGGGTTCACCCAGGCATGGCGGCGAAACCGGACTGATGCGGGGTACCGCCTCTCGGGTTCGAGAGTAGCTTCCCTGGTCTGGGATCCCCGTAAAAAGGGCTCTTCCGGCCGGGTCTCTCCCTGGGACTGGGAATGGGTCTTGGGGTTCTCGAGAACGTCCATGCGGGTTCGTCAGAGGCTAAGAACAACCCCCCAATGCGTTCGGGAGGAGGCGCAATGGGTATTTTTATCCAACCCCTAATCCCAAGGTGTGGCTGTCGTGCCGAGGGAACTGGTTGGCCACCGGGGTCCAGGTGGTCGCGAACGACGCCCAGGGGCTGCTGGGTGAAGCTCCTGCGTGTGCACTAAGCCCCCCCCGACAGAGGGTGGCTCGGGGTAAGGGCTGGCCCTCCCCTACCAAGCGAATTGCGGCAGTGCTTGGTAGGGCACACTATACAGCACAAGAACACGGACACACTACAAGACACTACACTGTAGGATCACTTGGATTCCCCGAAGCCGCGACCTCTTTCTGTGCCACTCCAGTAGGAGGCCTCTCTTCCTTTCCGGAGGATACAGCGGGAAAACTGGGTTAATGGTGCTCCTGGGCCGCCGGATAGTTTTAGGGGCCCGGGCCGGATTAACCAACCGGACCTGGCCGCCCCCTCAGCCGGCGAAAAATCCCGTAAGGTCTGCTGCTGCCGGCTGGTGACCGGATAGGACCACAGCAGGCTGGACGGGGGGCCCCGCCGGGGGCACTGGGGGGGGGGGGGAGAGGGGGCTCTTCAGTGGGAGGAGCAGGGGGGTATCGGAGTCGGGGAGGAAGGGTCTGCCTGCCACACACACATGATACACCCGCTTTATAATACAAAAGCATGGAAGGAAAAAAAAAGAAATGGTTCCAAAAGCGCCTGGAACCGAAGGCCAACTATAGAAGGACCGCAGGCTGAGGCTAGCAGGCCGGATGCCGCGGGTAAGGAATTCCCGGAGGTCTCGGCGGTAACCCCGATGACTGAGGGAAAGAAAACAAAGAGGAAAAAGCCCTCGGGTACGGAGAGAAAGAGGAGGGCGTTAGCTAGAAGGGAGGAGGCGGTGGCACCGCTGACACCCTCTAAGAGAGCGCACTCCGACAGCTCAACTCCGAGGGAGGTAAAGAAGGGCTCGGGCACTGGGCAGAGGGCGTACAGCAGAGCGGTCGCCACCGAACTAAAGGTGGCTATCGTTCCTACGCTGTATCCTGACGCTCGGTTGAGCGAAAGGGAAGCCCACGGGGTCCTCGACCGCATCGACGGGGAGATCACCGACGCACCGGACGATGCATATTTTCCCAAGTTTTGGGAAAATTGGCAGCAGAGGGGCGCTTTGATACTTAACTGCCAGGCGAAAGAGGATAAGGCGTGGCTTCTGGAGAAGGTAGAGAAGTGGAAGGGCGAGGGACTCCAGGTCAAGGCAATTGGCATGGGGGACCTCGCGAAGATGACTAGGGCCTTGGTCTACTGCCCGGGATCGAAAGATCCCGTGGTGTTGATCAAGAACCTTGGCCGTCAAAACCCGACTCGAAAGGCCGAAAACTGGGTGGTGACCAGCTCCAACAAGGTCACCAAAGGGGTGGAGGCCGGGAGAAGGGAGGAGACGGTGGTGAAGGTCCTCCTGGAAGGGTCTGAGGTCGAGGCGCTGAAAGCGTTGGACTGGCGACCCTTCCTAGGAGCGGGCAGGGCCCATGTCGTCCCTCTGAAGACGAAGGAGGGGGAGGCCATGGAAAAGGACGATGCCATGCAGGTGGACACCGACATGGCACCGGGGGAAGGGGCGGGAGCCATAGAGGAGGGTCCTCCTAATGGTAAGTAGGGGGACGGGACCGGGCGCGGACGCGATCACGGGGGCTGGCTCTGTAGCAGCAACCAAAATTGCGTTCGCGCAGATCAACTTACACCACTGCAAAAGTGCCACGGCGGTTCTAGCCAGGCACATGGCAGAGGTGGACACAGGTATCTGCCTTATCCAAGAACCTTGGATTCACGGGGGCAGGATAGCAGGTCTAAATGGCTGTGGAACCCGGATCAGTGGTAGAATGAACTCGGTGAGGGCGTGTATCATTGTGAAGGGACTACAGGTAGAAACGGTGCCGAAGCACTGCACAAGGGATCTGGCCACGACTAGAGTAAAGTATATGGATGGGGGGGGGGATCAAGAGAGACCTACTCGTGGCAGCAGCGTATTTCCCCTACGAGGGGGAATGCCCGCCGATGGAAGTAGAGAATTTGATAAGGGAGTGTGAGAGGAACGGAACCGAGCTGGTAATGGGGTGCGACGCGAATGCGCACCACACGGCTTGGGGAAGTTCCGATATCAACACGAGGGGGGAAAGGCTGCTAGGGTTTCTGGCGTCCACGAATTTGGATGTAATGAATGTAGGCAACAAGCCGACCTTTGAGAACTCGATAAGAGAGGAGGTTATTGACATCACTCTGGCATCGAGATCTCTGTGGGCAAGAATAGAGGGTTTCGGATAAGGTCACATTGTCGGATCACAATCAAATCGTGTTCCACATTGGCGGTAAAAGCACATTGGTAATCTATGGGAGAAATCCCAGGAAGACCAACTGGCAAGGATACAGGGAGAGCCTAGGAGCAAGAATAGGTGCCTTCCCGAGATCTTATGGGTCGGTGGAGGACATCGAGCACTGCTGCGAGGTTCTCACAGAGATTATCGTGAGCTCGTACGAGGAAAACTGCGAACTCAGGAGGAAGGCTAAACCCAAGGGAGCCCCCTGGTGGAATAATTCGCTGGGGAAGCTGGAGGAGGGCCTGCAGCGGGTGGACGGAACTAGAGATACGGCCAGACTGTGCAGGGTCCTCCAACACCCCAAGGGAAACCTGGCTGACACAATAAGAGTAGGGGCGGACTGGGCGGGGGGTGCGGAAGAAGCTCTTTCTGAGCTACTTAGGAAGCACTTCCCGGACCACCGGGAATGGGTGAGAGAGGAAAGCATTGGACATAGGCCAAGGGGATGTGACTGGCGTATTGCCAGGAAGATCACCGGTAGGGAAAGGATAAAGTGGGCCCTAGACTCCTTCGAGCCCTACAAGGCGGCAGGACTGGACGGAGTCTTCCCAGCTCTTCTACAGCAGGGGGAGACAATGATCGGGACTGCCTTGGAGAAGCTATTCAGGGCCTGTCTGGCTTTTGGGTACAAGCCCAAGAAATGGAGGAGGGCGAAGGTGGTGTTCATCCCCAAACCGGGGAAGGTGCAACACTCAGCCGCAGGCGATTATAGACCAATTAGCCTGACAACGTTTCTGTTGAAAGCGCTGGAAAGGCTGGTAGATAGGTATATCAAGGATGAAAGCCTGGTAACGACACCCCTACATAGTGGGCAGCACGCGTACCAGGCGGGGAAATCGGTAGACACGGCACTAGTTGAGGCCATCTATCGAATAGAGAAGGGTATGGAAAGGAAGGGTTTTGTGCTAGCGGCCTTCCTGGATGTGGAAGGGGCATTCAACCACACAACCAGGGAAGCCTTAGCGGAGGGATTGGAAAGGCACGGCGTCCCCCGGACGGTGCATAACTGGATCTGGGGCATGCTGAGTAGTAGGGTCATTGAAGCGCATTGGGGCGCGAGCACCAGGAGGTGCAGGGTGGGGAAAGGCTGCCCTCAAGGGGGAGTGCTCTCTCCCACCCTGTGGTGCCTGGTGGTGAACGGGTTGCTAAGGAAGTTGGAGGATGCGGGCATATATGCACAAGCGTATGCTGACGACATCTTGATCTTGGTTAGGGGTGACGACGTGGACGTGGTGGCGGGAGTCATGCAGTACGCGTTGAGCCTCGTGGAGGGGTGGTGTGAAACGGTGAGGTTAAGTGTGAACCCCAGGAAGGTGGAAGTCATGCTGTGTACAACGAGGTACAAGGCCAAGGCGGTAGAGGGGCTTGTCTTAAATGGCATTCCACTGAAACTGTCAAAGGAGGTCAAATACCTGGGCGTCACGATTGACTCGAAACTCAACTGGGGCAAGCACATAAGGAGCAAATGTAGTAAGGCGGTGAGTACCTTCTGGCTTTGCAGGAGGGCAATAGGAACACACTGGGGACTAGGACCGACACAGGTAAGATGGATCTACGAATCCATCATAAAACCCAGGCTAGCGCACGGGGCCATAGTATGGGCGCATAAATGCGAACAAAAGGAGCATGTAGAGGAGTTTGATCGGATCCAAGGGCTGGTGATGAGAGGAATGGCGGGCTCTATGAGGACGACCCCGAGGGTTGCCCTGGAGCTTCTGCTGGGACTCCCACCGCTGGACAAGGATATCAGGGCCGGGGCCTTTAAGACATGGGCCAGACTCGCTGGGACCAGGTCTTGTGACAGGTTCAGGGACGAGGAGATAATGGCAAGGGTCACGGAGGGCGAGAAGTGGGAGGAATTTGATAAGATGGGGGGGGGGGGGAGATTACTCTTCGCCAAATCATATAAGGTCCATTTACCGCAGAGAACGGAATGGGCAGGGGGCACACACGAACTACTTAAGGTGGGTGAGGTGTGGTTCACGGACGGGTCAAAGACGGATCAGGGAGTTGGAGCGGGAGCGTGGAAGAAAGGTGGCACCGAGGAATTGGTTTGCAGCCTAGATTCATACGCGACCGTATTCCAAGCGGAAATTAGGGCCATTAGGGAATGTGCCGATTGGATAAGGGACAAGGGAACCAACCATGGGTTGATTACCATATGCTCTGACAGTAAGGCGGCACTTCTGGCACTGAACGCAATCCGCATCGACTCGAGAGAGGTGATGAGGTGCAGGCAGTCACTAGAGGATCTGGCGAGAGGGAAAGAGGTTAGGCTAGTCTGGGTGCCGGGGCACTCGGGCATCATCGGCAATGAAAAAGCAGACCGACTGGCGGGCAGGGGCTCCAGCCTGGTAAGGGCTAAACCCTGCAGGGTGGCGGTACCTGACTGCGTGGTCGACGGAGCGGTAAAACGCTGGCTCCAGAAGGAGCTGCTTAGGAAATGGAGGGAGGCACCTGGAATCAGGCAGGCAAAACGTCTGCTGGGTGTCGACCCACCTAAAGAGTGGCTGAGTACCTTAGGGAAATCCGACAGGACTACACTTAGGGTGGTGGTGGGATTTTTGACGGGTCATTGGCGGGTGGGTTACCACCTGACTAAGATGAGGTTAAGACAGAATGCAGGTTGCAGGTGGTGCGGATCGAAGAAGGAGACCACGTTGCACCTCATGGGTAGGTGCCCGGCGTTCGTTGATACGAGGCACAGGGTGTGGGGGGTACCCTTCGCGGACCCAATTTTTATGAGGTCGCTGGAGCTCCGTTCGGTGCTTAGCATGATGTGGAGCATAGACAGTAGGCTGGGTTAGGTTGAGAGGGGCGTCCTAAGGGATGTTTGACAGTAAGTGATGAAAGTACAGGAGGAAAGGCATAATGGGCTTGACCTAATTGCCAGAACCGGCACGTCCCCGGGCAGGGGCCGCCGGTATCACCTCCGGGAACTTACTGATACTGATACACTGAAACCATGTTGGCTATTATAGTTATTTTAGATTCCATATGTAAATTTAAAAAAATAAATAAAAGCAATTTTCAGTAGTTCTGTAATATTGCCACAAAATATAATAAAGTTTTCCATGAAACATAAAATTAATTTTTCTTCATCCCTCGACCGAAAGTACGTAGTTCCCGGCTCGAATTCGCACCGGAAAGAATGACTTTTGTGGTCAGCTATAGCAACTCATTGACAGTTGACACGTGCTCTATTGACTCTCCGATTTTTGTGGCGTGGCGAGCTTCGATGCTTCGAGCACGATTGCAACGACGCGTAACCTCTGAGCTCGTCTGCACGGAAGCACCGCGTACTCGTTACGGCTTGGCGACTCCGAGTGAACTAGTGTAAAAACTTGTGTGAAAATGAGCGTACTTTCATCATCTGATGACTCCGCGGACGAAGAAGAAGCTATAAAGAATTTTGACGAAGAGGCTAAATTGATTGTACAAAGTTATTTCTTACCAAAAAAATCAAGTGATCGGTATATGTTAGTTTACAGTACGTATAAAAAGTGGCAGCAAGAGCATAAGGATTCTCTTTCAAATTCGGATGAGAACAATTTAATTGTTTATTTCAAAACAATTAAAGAAAAGTTAAGTCCACCAACGCTATGGAGTGTGTGGAGTATGTTAAAAAAAACTCTAGCTGCCAATGAGAATATTAATTTAAATAACTTTTTAAATTTAAAATGTTTAATAAAAAACAATGCCAAAGGTTACAAACCAAAAAAAGCATCTGTTTTAAGATGAAATCAGATCATGCAATTCATGAACGAAGCTCCAGATCACTCGTACTTAGCCATGAAGGTAAGAATTTATATTTTCGCTTCTCAAATCATTCTCTACTTTCTATTGATAATTAAATTTGCATTATTATTCTTTTTTGATAATTACAGGTTGCACTTACTTTTGGAATTTGTGGTGCTCTCCGGTGTGACGAAATTGTTAATATGAAGATTCAAAATGTGGAAGATCTCGGTGATAAATTTCTCGTTTCAATTGAGTCTAACAAGAATGAATACCCTGGGCAATTTATTATTGGAAAATTATTTTATAATGTAGTCAAGAAGTATATTCTATTGCGCCCGAATGATCAGTTCAGTGACAGATTTTTCATTCAGTACAATGATGGCAAATGTACTCGTCAAGTTATTGGAAGGCACAAAATAGGTGAAATTCCGGAAAAGATTGCAGCTTATTTGAATTTAGACAATGTCAAGAGATACACGGGTCACCGTTTTCGAAGAACAGCAGCAACGCTTCTCTCTGAGTCTGGAGCCAATATGCAGATGATCAAGCAGCTTGGGAGATGGCGCTCAGATATTATAGCTCAAGGATATATAGAAAATTCTATGCGTAATAGGCAACTAATTTATGATGGTATTACTCGTGGAGATGCACTTCAATCGAGACCATCAACTAGCAAAGAAGTCAACATTACACCCCAGACAACTGAATCTCAATATCACGTTGAATGGTCAGATTTTAATGAAGAATTCAATTATGAAAACAATAATTCAGGAGGTAAGCATCTTGTTTCCGTAATTAAACTATTAAAAAGACATTCTATTCATTAAAAAAAAAATTTTTTTCAGATCAATTTGAACATAGTGGTTTTCAGACAGCAAATAATAAAACTATAGTTTCACCGCCAAGAAAGACATCAACAGTGGCTTCTCGTAGTAAATTGTTCCTTAGCAAGTCGCCGGTAAAAGTATGTTTTAGTAATCAACCATAAGCTCCACTTCAGGCAAAAAAAAATTTCAAATCTCTCCCGGATCAAGCATCACACGAGTCTCCCTTAAAAAAACAAAAAATTCTGAAGGACTCTAATCAACAGCAGAATGGAGGATGTTCATCGGTGGAAGAGCAAGATCAAACTCACGTAATAAGTTCAACAATCAAGAAGCAAGACTTAAAATTAGATAATTCTACGTTTAATAATTGTACATTTCATAATTGTGTTTTTAACATTACTTTTTGTAAACATAATAAAGAAAATCAGCCATAAAATGTATTTATTATATAATGTTTAAACACAATAAAAATTTTGATTGTATTATTTTGTTTGTTATTTTGTTCATATTCATGGTATTTTATTATTTTATATGCATATGCCTGCCCCGACCAGCAAAATCTCGGCTTCGCCTCGATTTTGCAAAAGTCGGGCAGGCAATTCCCGCCTCCCCTTCCCTTTCCCTTTCCCCTTATAAAATTCCTGTTAATAGCAGCCCAAGCACCGAGCAAACCTCAAAAGCTCACGCTATATGCACTCGCCACGAGGGCGCGCTGTCGCAGGCCAGAAAGAAAAAAATACCAGTCTAGCCTAAAAGTAAACAGCTGGTAGCATATACTTAATTTATAATAATTGCTAACCCGTACTTTCGGTCGGGGACGAAGAAAAATAGTATACGACCCACGTCCAGGAAGTTGGATGCCCTGGCGTGCGTATTTTGACGCCCTCGGCTTCGCCTCGGGCGTCAAAACACGCACGCCAAGAAATCCAACTTTCTGGCCTTGGGTCGTAATATACTATTTTCAAAATTCGAAGTTGATTAGGTCCCCTAAGCGTCGCTCAATACACGACCACTATGAATTAACTTCTTGGAAGATGAAGACCCCCAAACCTTTGCTACCTTCGCAATAAATTTTCATGAAATACTAATGAAATATGTTCTGTTATATGTTCTACTTATTTTAATAAAATTTAAGTTTTTTGCAATAACTCCATCAAATTAATTGTTTCTCCGTATTTTATAATCTATTTTTTATGAATTTTGAAAGTATCATCAATGCTTTGGCAAAGAGTTGGTATTATTTATTTTAATATTTTTTGAAATTGTTAGCAAAATGTTGATGATACTTCCTTAAAAAAATTTTTCCAAACTTTTAGCGAAGATTAGCAAAATAAATTAAAAAAGTTATTTTATGAACTTTTAGTAACATTTTCGAAATGTCATTCTAGTACAGTTTTGTTAAAATTTTTGCAGCTTTTTATTTACATGTTGTAAATATATTTTAGCTATTTTTTGCCGCATTTTTGGCAAAGTTTTGTCAATAATCTCACAATTGGAGCAGTAAATTTAAAAGTTATTTTAAAATATTTTCCGATTACTAATTAATGATATATGGAGCATTAAAAATAGTACATAAGAAACAAAGCATTATTATGTATAATAAATCAAATAAAGCGTTTTTAGTCTGATTGCAAACAGTGCTCGTAAAATGAACAAGTCGATACGAAAGAAGGACTCGATGAATAATTTAACCAGTAATCATACTTGCTTTACTATTCTTCTGCGTTAGAGTGAAACTAACTTTCGTTATTTCTAACTGTGGAAATACATGGCAAAATTTACTGAATATTGCTGGTATTTATAAAGAAATTTTATCTTGATTTTCAAGGATCCAGTTAATTAGAGAAAAATGAATTCAGTTAAAAGCGACCCCCAAATCACACGAAAGAAGAGTAGCAAAAAATGGAAAATAATCATAAAAAGTCAGGCAACTGAGTTTTGTTTAGCGACTGGTTTACATGGATACAAGTACATCGTTGAATCAAATCGTAGTACCATTGAAAAGTAAGTGTAGAACACAAGTAGTTTTATAAATTTACGTTTATTTTCTGACTTTCTCTTTTGTATACTTATTTAATACAGAATATTATGGGGACTCATAGTCATATTATCTTTGAGTTGTTCACTCCTTTCCATGAAAGTTGCTTGGGACTATATTTCAACACATTCTACACTGACAGTCATTGAATCAACACATCATGGCATTTGGAACTATCCCTTTCCTGCTGTTACGATCTGCAACAATAATCAAATTTCGTACAAACGAGCCAAGCAGTTCGTTTATAATCTGTAATTATACTACAATCATTTTATCTGTCGTAAAATTTTAGGGTTTCAAATCTATCTCTAACTATGCAATATATCATAACAAAGCTTTTTAATTGTTTTAAAAATTTAATTTGAAACGTGGATAAAGCTTCAAAATCATAAGTCTGTTCTTTTAAGCTCACACACATGCCTTGATCATTCCAAGTGATACGTAGAACTATTTTATTCACCAATTTTTCATTAGGTTTTATTAAGATACGATTTTTTCCTAAATTTTAAATTAATAAACAGTATAAATGCCAAAATGTTGCGCAATCCTAGATTTTAACAGCAGAGTAATTAAGAATTTAACAGTAGATTTTGACCAATTTTCGTAGTCAAACAAATGATTTGAAAACAGCCAGAAGTAAATGTTGACAATGCATTGGAAAAAATAATTTTATCAATACTAGTAAATATATAACAGGTTCGTTATTATGCGTTTGCATTTTTTTTTACTAGACCGGCCTTTGTATGTGTAATACGTTAAGAAGTTTATCAGAAACTTTATTGAAACAAACAGTTTCAAAATCCTCTGTACTGTTTGCAATGCAATTCGTCGCTTCTAATACAATATCATGCTCACACGCAGTGATATAGTATTATATTACGATGCATGTTACCTAAGTGGGCCATTATTTCATGGCATGTAAATAGTACTTAATAGGTGCAGCGAGTTATAATAATAATTATTCATAGCACAGAGTCACCTACATCCGCACTTCACGCTTATCCGTGAACTAATTAGTCGATTATTTTCCCGTTAATATCGCAATATATTCATGCGCTAACTTTACCGAGAACTAATCAATTGTCTGTATCATGAATAATCGTGACTGTTAATTTACCAAGGGTGTGCCTTAAAATTTTATACGATTCTTATAACCAATCATACACCGTGAACGTCCCATGATAGGCCGTGCAATAATGCGTCACTGAAGTCACATCTCCCTGTCATATTGTGCAAAATAGTAACAAAGAGCAATTTACATTATCTGTATACGGATGATTCTCTGTGAAATCCAGAGGCAAAAAATAGATATCGCTATCTCTCTCAAAATATTATATTCTATAGATTGCCACGATGTTCTGTGAATTTTCTCAGATTTTTTCGGCCCGCTCTTCGAGTTGTAAAGGATCAAAGTTCTCATTTTAAACATTACTTCACACACACGCACACACGCGCACACACATACACACACACGCACGCACGCACGCACGCACGCACGCACCCACCCACTCACCCATACACACACACACACGCCCGCATTCACGCACGCATGCACGCACCCACCCGCTCACCCATACACACACACATATATACGACATAAAAGTATTTTATCTGTAAAGTAGATGAAATTTGTTAAAAAAGTGTTCTATGTTCCTATTTTGAAAAATGCATCCCTGAGGAGCTACGAATGAATGAAAACCGGAAAAAATACTTAAAATGAAAATTTTGATCCTTTGCAACTCCAAGAAATGGGCCGGAAAAATTTGAAAATATTCACAGAATATCGTGACAATCTATAGATTATATTTTGAGAGTTATAGCGATATCTATTTTTTGCCTCTCAATTTCACAGAGAAACACTCATATGCTTCTATATCACAAATAATTTTGCGTGAACTATAAATTTGAACAGCAATTATCTACAAGTATACATACATGTAACTGGTTATATGCATATAAATATATTTTAATTTAAGTAAACTTATTAGCTTTCAACAAATTACGTTTATTAGGATTTGTGTCAGCATAATCGTAAATGTTCTTATTATTATCATTTTTACAAATATTATGTAATGTGTAATTTACCCACCCGCACGGGAACTCCAGTTAGTGTACAAGTAATTTTATTTTGCGCGGCTCACTCCTTTTCCCCGGCTTGTGAAATTCTGAAAATGGTAGAATCGGGAAGGTGGTGGCAATTAGGTCGACAGATATTGAACACAAATAATTAATATAAAATATCATAAGTATATTATGGAATATCTCCAGCGGCCAGCGGCCATATAACTATATCCTGGATAATTGGCGGTTGCTAAGGAAGGGGCCGCAAAATTTCCTCTATAGATGCTTCTACTTAAATCAAACATTAAAAGGGAAAACTCCGCTAAGATCTGTAATCGCGAAAGTTTCCTCCACGTTCCGCAACATATATCAATCCTCTATTTAAATTCTATTTTCCACCACAAATATCAATATAAATACCACAAATATGATCACCAAATTTCCTCTATAAATTCTCCAACAAAAACTCCCAATATCTCCTTCCTCCTCAAAACAAACAGAAAATCCTCCTTTTGCAAAACTATCGAATGACACCAAGATAGCGGGAAGAACAACTTTGCGGCTCTGAGATCAGGAACAGAATCGCCGAGGCCGACGCTCTGTTCGAGGAAGGATGCCGAATTTCCCACCCGACCTCCTTCTTCATGGAAGCGTCGTCTCGGCCTCCAAATTTTCTAATTGGTCCTTGATCTAGAAGAAATCCTCTATTGGCCTACTAGAAACTACCACTAATTGAATCCTTTATCGGTGATTAACCCGAGCGCCCTCTTTTCTAAATCGAATATATCATTGGTTCATGAATCAATAATCGCCCTCTATAACATACATCGATTATGTAAATCCGCGCCCCCATTATCGATAACGATCAATCAATCAGCACCAGCATCCATCAAGTGGCACCCCCTAAAGATAACGCAACAAGCGCACGGCATTCAAAAATCCACTATTTAATATCCGAGTCCATCTAGAAGGACCCTTCTAGTACTTTCTAGTTGGCAGCCACCATGCCTCTATGCTCAAAAGAAAAAATCCCACTACGTTCGCGCTGTATAATCCGACTGTATAGTCTCTCCGCGCCAGGCTTCCTTTCTCTCTCGCACTTACGCGCGAGATCGAGCGATCGCTCCCTCTCTCTTACTCTCATACGCTTGATGCTCTCTCTCTCTCTCGCGCGCCGATTTCCTCTCTCTCACTCTCATGCTCGCATACGCTCGCATATGCGCGCGCCGTTGACTCGCTTCCTGCCGCGCTCTCTCCCCAACGCCGGCATGTCGCGCAGGCGTAACTTGATACGTCACGTCCTGCGCTCCGCACGCGGTCGATCAGAGGCACCTCCTGCAAGCACCACAGAGCGCTGGCTGTGCTCCAGGAGCTGTCAGTCCGTCGAGAGTGAGTCAGCTGGCCGAATAATTAATCCACGACGCAACAATATTTATTGCTACGTCGCAATTTCTTAACTTTATGTATATGAGGAATTCTACGGGCAGGTGGCAATCTTTTGTCGAAAAAGTGGAAAGTAAGAATTTTTAGGGCACACTAGCCGGACTAGATTTTTTCTATTCGTTAGGACATACAATAACAGAAAATTGACCGAAATACATCGGCGCCCTCTGCCAATAAAAAGTTACAGGCCAAAAACAAAAAAAAATACGCTAATTTATTTCGCGTTTTTTTCATTCTCCTAAAAGTTGAAGAGCAGGCCGTATGTTAAATAAAATTTGCAATCCACTAAAATAAAGTACTTGAAAAGACCTTTCATTTGGATATAAATTTGTCTAAATCGGATGTACTGATCAAAAGTTTCGCATTTTAGAAGACGATGAACTTGGATTCAGGCTTTTACGAAAAAGACCGCTCTTACCTTTTTTTTCTTAAAATCCTTCTAAGTTTAGATCCAAGCGTCTGATTCCAATGTCCAATACGTCAAATGAAAAGTCTGTTTTTGTACTCTTTAATTAATGGACGCGTTTTTTCTTTTCGCTTATAATGAGCTATATATATGCTTTTCAAAAACATCATTAGTTGAAAGCACATATATAGCACACTACGAAATAAATAAGCATTTTAGATTTAATAGCACAAAAGTAGAAGAAAAGAGCTTTAATTTAAGCTATTAAACTTTGATGACGCACGACTGGATCAAAAGTTAATAGCATTTGAAGAAAGGGGAAAATCTCTCGATTATCCAAAATCCAGTGATTTCATGGAAAAAAGCAAAATTTGCCTTTTTTCAAATCCTCTTATCTTCCGATCCAACCGACCGTTTTCAAAGCTTAATAGCTTAAATTAAAGCTCTCATCTTCTACTTTTTTTAAAATTGTCTAAAGTTTAGGTTTATCGTCCGATACGTTATATATATGCTTCTCAAAATCAATAAAAAACAACCAACTTGAGAAGCATATATATAGATCATCGCGTTTTCAAAGTTTAAGAGGTTATGACAGTGTTAAAATTTTGAAAATATCCATTTTCGTTTTTTTTACTTTTTTCACAGTTATCAGTTCATAGAATATGGTCCTAAAAGCCGTTCTTTGCTAAAAACATTTGCTTCGAAGATATCGACAAAAAACTGATAAATCTGTTTCAAGTAAATTTCTGAAAAATCGTGAATTTTAAATATTTTGATTAGTCCAAACTTGTGAAAAGAACTGTTCTACCACACTTCTTACAGAGCAATTTCATGAGATATCTTGAATGTCATACTGAAAATATGACATAAAAGCTGTTTACAAACGAGTTATTCATTTATTTCTGTAAAATACAATAAAACCCGTAACATTAATTTTTCTATGTGTGATTTTATGTTACTAACTCAATGTGTTAAAGTAAAGGCATTTAACAAATTTGAATTTGCCACCCGAATAGGTTGCGCCTTACAGCGTCCGGTCGAGAATGAAGATTACTATATGATCGGTATAGTAGAATTTTCTGTGAGACTTTGAAGCAGTCAAACAGCTGTTTTTCATCGAACCTTCAAGACACTATCTCAGTGCAGTTTGTCTGCTAGCTGCTGTAACAATCCTTATAACTTCAGTGATGTTGTAAAAGTGCAAGAGCTTCTGCAGAGTACGACAATTATTCAGTTAAGTATTGGAAACTGATTAGTAATAATTGTTGGTTTATTTTTTGCTTTTAGGTATAAAGGTGCAAGCCAGCAAGATGGGAGTTTATATTGACTGTCTGGAGTATTATTTTGCGTACTTTTTAACAATTTAAAGTGTATTTAATTATGGTTAATAATTTTATATATATATATATATATATATGGGTGGTTCTCTGACAAATCGAACGGTGGATTTTTTGACCCTATCGAAAAAAAATTTTAAAATGTTCCTAAGAGACACATGAGTATCCCTGAATTTTTTCAGATTTTTTGCATCAAGTATCTTCGAGTTACAGAGGGTCAAAGTTGACGAAATCATGTTTTTTTTGCTTTTTCTGGCTACTTTCATTAATTTATAGAGCCTCAGGGAAGCATTTTTCACTATAGAGATATATAACATTTTTTTCTACAAATTTTCTAAACTTTAAAAAAAAATAGTTTTGATGTCGTATATATATGTTTTAAAAAAGTTATAAGTCATTTAAGCTTTAAAATCAAGTTTTATGAAAGTTCGATCATCCGGATCATAACCAAAAAATTCATGAAGATACCTTATTTAAATACAAAAAAGTCTGCGAAAGATCCAGAATGTCAGAGGCCTTGGTTTTTCTGTAAAAAATCATTATATCCGTTCATATATGAAAAAAATTTAGTTTTTTTGCTATATCGAATAATTTAACCAATTTTATCAATTACGTAAATTTTTTTATAATAATTTCAATCATTGAAAATTTGATAAGGTTAGTGAAATGCTTCGATATAGCAATAAAACTAAATTTTTTTCATATATGAACGGATATAATGATTTTTTACAGAGAAACCAAGGCCTCTAACATTCTGGATCTTTCGCAGACTTTTTTGAATTGAAATAAGGTATCTTCGTGAATTTTTTGGTTATGATCTGGATGGTCGAACTTTCCTAAAACTTGATTTGAAAACTTAAATGACTTATAACTTTCTTAAAATATATATATACGACATCAAAAATATTTTTTTTGAATAGTTTAGAAAATTTGCAGAAAAAAATGTTATATATCTCTATAGTGAAAAATGCTTCCCTGAGGATCTACAAATTAATGAAAGTAGCCAGAAAAAGCAAAAAAACATGATTTCATCAACTTTGACCCTCTGTAACTCGAAGATACTTGATGCAAAAAATCTGAAAAAATTCAGGGATACTCATATGTCTCTTAGGAACATTTTAAAAATTTTTTTCGATAGGGTCAAAAAATCGACTGCTCGATTTGTCAGAGAACCACCCATATATATATAAATTGATTATGAATAGTCGAGGATAAGTTTTATTTTATTTTCAGCTTCTAAATACTATTATCACACAGCATGATATGCGCGTACCATCAAATATACATTATTGTATGTATATTTGAGTACCAAAAACAAATCAAGGTATGCCAGATAGTTTTTGTAAGTATAGCTGAGTTTATTTATATGATTGACATTATAAACTTTAAATGCCTTTTACGCAGATTTAGTTTTTTCATGATTTTTGTCTACTTGCCGCAGCTTTCTAAAGGAACCGTGCCATCAATCCTGTTGCGCCAAAGTGAAAAATCTTCCTTATGAGTCTGGTCACAAACTGAGTGGAGCAGAATTGGCAAAAGTAAGTTAAAAGTGACTGTTACGTATGTTTACATATGTAACATTCACTGTAATTACTAATATCGTCAATATATGTATAATTAATTGTATTAATTTTGTGTTTTTTAGAAATCCCTTCCATTCAGTTTATAAGAAGACTCATAAGGAACATTTTTCACTTTGTTTCATCAGGATTGATGGTACGGTTCCTCCAGAAAGCTGCGGCAAGTCCAGAAAAATTATGAAAATCATGATTTTGGTAAGTAAATACCTTTAATTGATATCAAGTATTACACCCACTTAATGATTATTTCTAATGCATAAAAGTGTTGTATAATACTTATATTTTGAAGCAAAAATATAGTTTTTAGAGCACTGTCATATATATTAATTTTTTATTAGACTAATAATTTTTTTTTCAAGATTTAACACTGTCATAACCCCTTCATAGCTTAAATTAAAGCTCATTTGTTCTACATTTGTGCCATTTAGTCTAAATGTTTATTTATTTCGTAGTGTGCTATATATATTCTTTCAAAAAATGATCTTTTTGAAAAGCATATATATAGCTCATTGTAAACGAAAAGAAAAAACACGTCCAGTAATTAAAAAGTTCAAAAACAGACCTTTAATACGACGTATTGAACGTTGGAATCGGACGCTTGGATCAAAAGTTAGAAAGATTTTAAGAAAAAAAAGGTAAGAACGGTCATTTTCGTAAAAGACTGAATCCAAGTTCATCGTCTTCTAAAATGCGAAACTTTTGATCAGTGCATCCAATTTAGACACATTTATATCCAAATAAAAGGTCTTTTGAAGTATTTGATTTTAATGGATTGGAAATTTTATTTAACATACGGCCTGCTCTTAAGGGGTTATGCCTGAGTTAATATGATGAATATGTCAATTTTTTTTATTCACTTTTTTCATAGCTGATAGTCCATAGAATATGATGGTGAAAGTCTTTTTTCATAAAAAAATTTTGCCATAAAAATACAAACAAAAAACTGAAAAAAAATGTTTTCAAATTTTCGAAAATCATCGATTTTCGATATTTAAATTTGATTATACCTCCATTATTGAACACAGTTTTTGTAATACCTCTAGTACAAGAGTTTTATAGGGACTTTCACCGAAACTATAATATAAATCTGTTTTGCAAAATATTTCTTGCTCGAAAAGTTGTTAACCTAGTACAAACCACCAAATAACCAATTTTCGCAAAATAACAATCTCATAAAATAAAGTAAATTCAAATTTGAAAATACTAAAAAAATTTAATCGACTTGAAATTACCATCACATAGTTTGCGCTGCACAGCAATGATAAAGAAGATTCAGTTCTGTTTTACCGATACAATAGTTCCCTAGCCTAGGAAACAGCTGTTTGAATATTTTGATCCAGTCTTCAAGTCACCATATGGTGATGCATTTGTCTATTGCTATACTTATAACTTGTTATTAGTGGGGATAGAAAATTCAAAAACTTCTACAACAAGAATTCAGATAAGTATTGTAAACTAGTAAATAGTAGTTGTATTTATAAAGATTTAGTTCTTCGTGTTTCTTTTTTGTTCATAGGTAAATATGGATTGATTGGCTTTCATATTGTATTTGAAGAGTTTCATTTGACATGTTTACAAGAACCTTTAAAGAATATATTAATGGTAAGTAGCAAAAATAATTGTAAACATTAGAATATTTGGATTATAAATTGGTATTCACAACATTTAATTTTTTCAGCATCGAGATACCATTGCAGACTAATATTCAGCACCCGGTTCACCTAATATACTTTAGCGTATATGTGTTAGATAGAACCCGTAAGTAATACTTAGTTTCTTTTTGTGATTTTGATGTGTATATTTTAATTGCATTTTACTCGGCTTTAGGATTTTGATGATTCTAAGTCAGTTGCCGCAGGTTTTCTCAGCATCTATTAAACCAATCAAGCTGAAATTTCTTGGAGAACTCCAGGATACCTTCCTTCACAGACTGAACTGAGCAGAATTGACTAAAGTAAGTTAGAAGTAATGTTACGTATATGATCATATATAATATTCTCTATAATTACCAATATTATCAACTTATATATTATCAAATATTTAAAATTCATACTTTTCAGCAAAGTCTTCTATTAAAGCTGTGAAGAAACATATTCAGAAGATTTTCCATCAAGTTTGACCTTTATTCATCACCCGGATGCTGACATTTCCTGCGGCAAAGTAAAATAAGTGCTGAAATTTGGTGAACATTACTTGGGATTCTTTATATAGTAAGTATAGATAAATAACACCGGCACACAAAAAAAAAAGTCTCAGTCGTTTTGATCGGACCCATATATTCTTATGTATTTTAACGCGCTGAATCCGAATCTGATATCAGTTTTGTCCATACACCCCTAAAATTTTGAGTAAATTGCGAAAAACCGTTAAAAATCAGTAAAAATCGTGAAAAATCGCACTTTTAGACGTTGGTAAACGTTGGAAAATTTTTTTATGAGTGTGTTATACATGACTTTAGTGTACATCTACCCGCTGAATCCAAATCTTGTACCAGTTTTGGCCGTACACCCCAAAAATTTTGAATAAATTGAAAAAAACCATGAAAAATCGTGAAAAAACGGTAAAAATCGTGAAAAATCACATTTTTAGATGTTGCTAGATGTTAGAAAAATTTTCTTGTAGTCTATTATACATGATTTTCGTGTATTTTTACGCGTAGAATCTGAATACGACGTTTCTTTTACTCTAGCACTCCAAAATTTTGAATAAATTGCGAAAAAACGGGAAAAATCGTGAAAAATCGTAAAAAACCCCATTTTTAGACGTTTGTAGATGTTAGAAATCTTTTTTAGTAGTGTATTATATATGATTTTAGTGTATTTTCGCGTAGAATCTGAATACGATGTTTGTTTTACTCTAGCACCCCAAACATTTTGAGTAAATTGCAAAAAAACGGGAAAAATTAGTAGAAATCGTGAAAAATTGGTAGAAATCGTGAAAAATTTGTAGAAATCGTAAAAAATCGTATTATTAGATGATTGTAGGTGTTAGAAAGTTTTCATATTAGTGTGATATTATACATGATTTGTGATGTATAGTGTATTTCAATGAACTAGAAATATATAAGAAATTCTGCTTTTACACAGTTCTTCTTTTGTAGCGGACTCGTTTTTCATCAAATGACCTGTGTAATGGATTTCTCTTTCTCTTTCTGCTGTCCTCTCTTCTGTCTCTCATTAACATCCAGCAAAAATCAGCCATCATATTTATATCCCATCTTCCTTGATATCGAATCTCCATTTCACTTATGTCTTGATGGAATCGTTCACCTTGCTCTTCACTATAATCTCCTAAATTTGCGGGAAAGTAGTCGATGTGAGAGTGTAAGAAGTGTAATTTTAGGTTCATCAAACAACCCAAGTTTTTGTAATTTTTTAGTAACTCTTCGACTATCTTCTTGTAATCCTTACTTTTTATATTTCCTAAAAAGTTTTGAGAAACATTTTTAAAACTTTGCCAGGCTGCTTTCTCAGTGTCGTCCATGGTTGTAATAAAATGGTCATCTTCAAAAAGTCGACGAATTTGTGGACCATCAAAAATACCCTCTTTTAACTTGGCATCACTTATTGCAGGAAACTTTTCTTGTAAGTAATGAAAGCAGTCTTGTTCTTTGTTCAAAGCTTTATCATACTGTTTCATAAGACCTAATTTAATATGCAGTGGTGGTAGCAGATACTTTGAAGGTTCTATTAATGGCGTGCATACAATGTTCTTTGATCCGGGAATTAAGTTAGTTCTCTTTTCCCATTCTCTCTTAACGTAGTGATTTACTCTATCTCTACTGTCCCACAAGCATAAAAAACAGGGATATTTTGTAAAACCATATTGCTGACCTAAGTGTACAGTAGCAATTTTCAGATCGCCACAGATTTGCCATTGATGTTGTGAGTACTTTATATTATCCAATACTATCTTCAAGTTTTCATAAGTTCCTTTAGCTTTGTTGAGTGAGCTATTGGAATTGGTGCGAATGTATTACCATTGTGGAGAAGAACGGCTTTCAGACTTCGTTTCGATGAATCAATAAACAGTCTCCATTCTTCATTTTTGTATATGTTTGGTTTTAATTCATCCACCAATCCTTTAACATCCGAACAGTGTGTCAGTGAATTTTCTGTATCTTTTGTAAAAAAATTTCCTAAACTTCTTCTCCCTATCACGATAAAAGTAAGAAGTTGTTCCTTTTGCCAACAAGTTTTTCTTCTTGAGTGTTGCCGCTAAATATTCTGCTCCGTCTTTAGGTAAACCTAGATCTCTTATAAGATCATTCAATTCTTCTTGAGTAAAGGATTGAGGAGCTTTTATCTGATCAGCTGGCAGGTATTCATCTTCATCAGTATTTTCGTTATCCGAGGATTCATCAACTTCCATCATTTTTTCCTCACTATAAAAGTCCACATCCATGTCTGTAGAATGTACTGCCTTACCTAATAGTATCCCTTTTATTGGTCGTACGACCGAAGAAACGTTGGCATACGAAATTTTAGCTTTAGTCGCAGATGTGTAACCGGCGGTATCCGTCATACAAAAGTAACAATCATCTCCAGAGGTCCAAGAAAAGTTTCCTGGAATAAGTGATGCCAAGTTAAAAGAGGGTATTTTTGATGGTCCACAAATTCGTCGACTTTTTGAAGATGACCATTTTATTACAACCATGGACGACACTGAGAAAGCAGCCTGGCAAAGTTTTAAAAATGTTTCTCAAAACTTTTTAGGAAATATAAAAAGTAAGGATTACAAGAAGATAGTCGAAGAGTTACTAAAAAATTACAAAAACTTGGGTTGTTTGATGAACCTAAAATTACACTTCTTACACTCTCACATCGACTACTTTCCCGCAAATTTAGGAGATTATAGTGAAGAGCAAGGTGAACGATTCCATCAAGACATAAGTGAAATGGAGATTCGATATCAAGGAAGATGGGATATAAATATGATGGCTGATTTTTGCTGGATGTTAAAGAGAGACAGAAGAGAGGACAGCAGAAAGAGAAAGAGAAATCCATTACACAGGTCATTTGATAAAAAACGAGTCCGCTACAAAAGAAGAACTGTATAAAAGCAGAATTTCTTATATATTTCTAGTTCATTGAAATACACTATACATCACAAATCATGTATAATAACACACTAATATGAAAACTTTCTAACACCTACAATCATCTAATAATACGATTTTTTACGATTTCTACAAATTTTTCACGATTTCTACCAATTTTTCACGATTTCTACTAATTTTTCCCGTTTTTTTGCAATTTACTCAAAATGTTTGGGGTGCTAGAGTAAAACAAACATCGTATTCAGATTCTACGCGCAAAAATACACTAAAATCATATATAATACATTACTAAAAAAGAATTCTAACATCTACAAACGTCTAAAAATGGGTTTTTTTTACGATTTTTCACGATTTTTCCCGTTTTTTCGCAATTTATTCAAAATTTTGGAGTGCTAGAGTAAAACAAACGTCGTATTCAGATTCTACGCGTAAAAATACACGAAAATCATGTATAATAGACTACAAGAAAATTTTTCTAACATCTACCAACATCTAAAAATGTGATTTTTCACGATTTTTACCGTTTTTTCACGATTTTTCATGGTTTTTTTCAATTTATTCAAAATTTTTGGGGTATACGGCCAAAACTGGTACAAGATTTGGGTTCACCGGGTAGATATACACTAAAGTCATGTATAACACACTCATAAAAAAATTTTCCAACGTTTACCAACGTCTAAAAGTGCGATTTTTCACGATTTTTACTGATTTTTAACGGTTTTTCGCAATTTACTCAAAATTTTAGGGGTGTATGGACAAAACTGATATCAGATTCGGATTCAGCGCGTCAAAATACATAAGAATATATGGGTCCGGTCAAAACGACTGAGACTTTTTTTTTTGTGTGCCGGTGTAATTTTTTAAAAACATGTAAAATTACATTTAATATCTATACTTTGTGACGAGTATCGTCACGCCGCATGCTATTTTATTGAATACATATGTTTTTATATATTTGCATGTGAGACTTTTCAGATGTTCCCGTGCACCAGAGCTGTTCAAGGGCTGATGTATTTGCGAACGCATCGTCTGGTGAGAGAGCATGTAAGAGAGAGAAGCTCGTAGTGTCTAGTATCATGTTAGGCTGGATTCAGATTCGATTCGACTATCGAGCGTGTTAGCCGCATAATCCGAACGGATATTTATCTCCTGCGAAACATATTTGTTGAAAGTAATTGTTGTTGTTACTTCGGTACGTGCGTGCACAATTCGTGTTGAATAGTATTGGGTTGTATGCGAGGCGAAGCTGCGTTGAGGGAAGCTGTATCTGAGCGAGACCGCATTGTAGTGCTGTGTGCTGTATCGGCGAATACCGCGTGTTTTGTAAGTACCAGCTTTTCTCTCTCACTCTCACCAGCGCGTTCGAAATCATTAGTTCTCTATTAACTGTAAGATTGTGTGCGAAGCAAGCACCGTTGTACATAACTTACTATTGAAATTCTTTTATTCGATAGGCATAATATACGCAATAGCATTTTATCAGACTCTACGTGTGTATTTACTTTGCATTCGCACATTTTCCCTGTTTTCCTTCATTTGAAACCCAAGGAGAATTTAAGTAGAGAAATCTACATTTAACGTGGACGATCCCCGTTACAACTTTAACTTGGAAAAAGATTTTTTTTCAACAACTAATAGATCATTTTTTTAGCCTATTAAATGAAAATTGATTTTTTTCAGATTCAACTCAGGCATAACCACTTAATCTTTTAGGAGAATGAAAAAAACGCGAAATAAATTGGCGTATTTTTTGCAGTTTTTGACCCGTAACTTTTTATTGGCATAGGGCGCTAATGTATTTCGGTCAATTTACTGTTATTATATGTTCTAACTAGTAAAAAAATCCTAGTCCGGTTAGTGTGCCCTCAAAATTGCTCACTTTCCACTTTTTGAACAAAAAATTGCCACCTGTCCGTAGATTTCCTCATATGAATATAAGCCCTGCACGTGAGTTCTCATTAATATGGTTTAATGAACTGACACATCGCTATTACAAAATTGCCGATAAGTTATAGTTTTCAAGTTGATATAAACGTATTAAAATTTTATCTATTCATAAGCCATTTATCTATTCATAAGCGAATTATCTATTATTAAGCTAATTCATCATGAACAAAAACGTACCAAATTTGTATCTATTCATAAGACATTTTTTACCTCATATTGCGAATTTTACTCATATACTGCGAACATATTAATAAAGACAAGAAAATTACAGAGCTACATTAGGTAGCTTGTCAAGAGAATTTATTTTAGATGGAATGCAAAGGCTAGTCGAAATGCTGGATCCTGGTGTCTTTGGTTACGAAACTTATGAAAATCTAACACTTCTACAAGACATTTTTAACGCTAATAATTATACAATTTCACAAGTGATGAAAAAGGTAAATTGTGCAATTAATTTTCAATTTTTATTGTTATTTAAATCATCGTAGATTCATCATGCTTCTTTGTTCAGATAAGACAGGACTGTACCAGTCTTTTGAAAATTTGCAAATGGAGTGGCAATGAAACATCTTGCCAAATATTATTCGAGGAGTCTTACTCAAGAGATGGACTCTGCTGCAGTTTTAATTACATTAATTTCGAAAGTAAACTATTACAAAAAGTGTAAGTTATTTCTAAGTATCCCCTTGGCACGTAAGTGAAATAATAGACACTTAGTATAATATACTATGGGGTTTATTCATGCACAGTCCACATACACACGTCAGTGGTCCTCACAGGATAAGTTTCCTATGCCTGTGCGCCAGTAGCGCTCTCATCTCTACATATGCACACTTACATGCAGTCGCAAGCAAACACAGAGCATACGCACGCTTTACATATTTTACAGTTATATTATCGAAATTAGTTCTATATGTACATACATGAATAAGCGGCAGAAAGTGAGAGCATCAAACACTAGCATCGATTTTCGCTAAAGCATGATTCACCGGTGTAATAATTTTCTATATTGTATATGTGAATATGTGTATTCCATAATATTCAAAAAGGATTTATCCCTCGCTTTTTCAATATTATTGTAGGAGTCTATTGATATCTCCAAGACAAAAGTGTGTAGGAAAAAGGTGAAAATAATATACACCGTTTTTCCTTTTTTCAGCGTTTCTGTGAACATTGTCATCCTCTTTCGGAAAATACAGAGGCCCACAACTAGGAGTAGATTCGAATGTTCTCTTCCCCAGCCAATGTTAGGTGGGGGAAAGAGATGCGAGAAACGAGGAGAAGGTCACTGTTATTATTTCGGCTTCCTCGGCTACTGTTTCTCGGCACTACTCGGTTACGGTGCCGTCGACTTTAGCAATCTTCGAAACCCTTCAAACTCGACTATGAACAGTGGAAGCATGTCCTTACAATTGGACATATTACCACACTCTATAAAATAAAGAATGATTCTGAATATTTTAAGAAAAAGTAAATGTAAAATCTGTTCTAATATTGTTGATTTACCTTTAAAAGAATTTACTCGAAGGAAAGCTGTTTTAATCCCCGAAAGTTTTAGAAGTACATAAGTATTTATTGCAGTAGATTTTGCAACAGGTTGTTTTGTAGCAGTTTCCAAAGCAATTATATCGTCCATTGTGTTTTTAGTACTTTTTTTTCTTTGAAAAAACATAGGCGGCTGGGTCTTCAAGTGTTAATATGTAAGTTGTATTTCCAGAGTGTTTGTATTCTTTTTGACAGTAATTGCTTATCTTAAAATTTTTTTCGGATGTTTTTTTATATGATACCAAATATCATTGTGACATTTCTTCCTGTAGTACATAAAATAATAACACAAATATTAAAATAATAATTTCGTGTTTAGCTCGAACGTTTTCTAAGTCTTCAATCTTATCATCATGATTCTCCTGATTGTTGTGACGTTTCTGTGGCGTGAACCATGACTTGCAATTATCTTATAGTTTTAGAACTAACTTCCTTAGAACTAGTATTTAAAAAGTTGTTATTTCAAACTTTACCAAATCTTTTTTATAATTTTATTTTGTAATTATGTGTACCTTAAACATGGAAATGCTTCCGTATCTGGAATAAGAATAACAAACCCATCAGGATATTTATTAGTAAATCGATCTGCATAGTATTCTACAGGATCTTCATAATAATTATTCCTGACATCTTTGTAGTACATAATACCATTAAATACTATAAATTTTAAATTAAGTTTTTAACTAATAATGCAATTAATAATACAAAATACAGAATAATCTTACAAACTTATGAATAGACAAGAGTCTGATTGTTCTCTTTCCAGATATGACAGTAATATTTGAAAACGCTTGTGACACGGCAGAAGGAGGTGCACGCGGGCGGGCAGGGGGGAAAGAACGTGGTGCAGTGCGCGACCACGGTAATGACTGACGCGGGCGGTTGTTCCGCGGGGCCACGGTAATGACCGGTTGGCGTGCCGCGCGTCGTCGTCCTCCTCCCTGGGGTGTTCTCCTTCTCTCTCTCGTGTTCCACGAGGCCTCGCTTTACTTCTGGATTTGGATTCGAGGACGCCTTGACGCATCGCGAGGACCTCGAGCAAGTTCTCAGGCCTCGGCTGAGACTCGGTATTTACGGGGTCGCGTGAGCCGGGAAAATAAGTAAGGCCAGTTGAACACTCTCGGATTCACGGTCAAGTGGCACTGCTTTATTTGTGATTAAACTTAATTCTACTGTAAACGCCTTTTTTCCCACTCTCGGCACGCACGCTCGACAACGGCTCGGCAGCTGCAAACACTCGCGGAACGGAATTTATACTCTCTTACTCTCTCCTTTCTCCTTCACTTCCTTCCTCTCGTTCAGCCGTTACTACGGTTGCGCAGATGGTGAAGTGGATAGGTGGTGCTTGCTCCTAGACTCACTGTAATTCGCTTTGAACTCACGAAGGAATTATTCGTTGTTATCTTTGATAATGGTCGATGCTGCTGTAAAGCGTGCTACCGTGCTACTGTCCGCTCGCGCTTCATCGCTTTATCTCGCGATCTCACACATACACGTATACGTCGGCTACGGCGGTTACGTGACCGGTCGCGTGGTTTTTCTAGTCGCGGCAATTACAAATTTCTTCCGTATAATTTCGTCTTTCTCGTTCCCTCGCTTCGGCGCATACATTTTAGTTTTATACATATTTGCCGCTGTGGACGACGCTTGCGCCTCCACTTCGACCCAATTGTCCTCTTCACGCTCATACAGTGGGGCTTGCAGACCTCCACTCGGCAGTCCGCAATCTCTCTATCTCTCTCACACTCTCTCGGCTTCGCACGCACACACGCGCGCTCGATCGCTTATGCATACGCGGCTCTGCCGCTCACTGCGCCGCTCGTTGCGCGCCATACGCTCGCTGCGCTCGCCGTCGCCTCGTGCTCCTCGGTGGTGTCATGGCGGCGGCTGCGGCCCAGCGGTGCGCCTGCTGGCTCTGCGCGCCGCGGCCGCATGTGGTAGTCGGCGGCACTCCCACTCCTAGCGCGCTCTTTCGCAGCTCGGCGGCCGTGACGTCACAGCGGTGATTCGGCTGGCTGCTATCCTCGCGCGTTCTCCCTCTTCGTCGCTCCTACAGCGCGGCTCATGCCGGCGCCTGGCTGTGGCTCAGCTGTGTCCTCTCCTGTAAACACCCGTTGCAATTAGAGCATATTCTTCTGCTCGGTTCCGGGTGTCTGCAGGAGAGTCACTCAGCTTCTACGACGGATTCTCCGTCGCACGCTGTAAAGCATGAAAGGTCCTTTATTTTAACAGACATCAGTTTTTTACTGCAATATCTACACGCGTAACTCTATAAAAATAATAACAGGGCAATTACTAAACCAGGACATAAACGAGCCACGATCTAACTCCACAGCAACCCTGCTCTACCTATTAAATAATTAAACAACCTTGTAAGCTGTCATAAGTAATGTTAAGTTTTGATTTTATCAAACCAGAAACTAGTGTCTAAGTAATATATGTTAACATAAATATCAATAACAATTGATTCTCTCACCCGCAAGTGTTTTTATGAAAACTCATGGTTTTTACGTACTTTAAGATGAATATTACCGCGTTTCTCTAACTTCAAAATTATCGGAAATTTTTCAAAAAGTTCTCTTTAGCGTTTATTAAGTACATCATGAGCTATCGATTAAAGGCGATTGGATCAAGTTATCGTTCCATAGGTAATTTGGAGATGAATTTGAAATTTTGGGATAAATAATTTTGCAATAAGATACCATTTTGAGATATCCTAATCGAACACCGATTTTTACATTGTTTGTACTAAAACTGATTTTTGAATACTCATCCAATGACAAATATAATTTTCTGTAAAATCTGTGGCAATATGAAACTTAACAAAATAATTGTTTTTTGTTTAACAATTTAACGATTAAAACTTAATTTTGCAATCGGGAATACATGTATCTTATACACAATTCAAATCTGAACAACTTTCATCTGACTCTTTTTTTGTATGAAATGGGTTACAAAAGAGTTATTCACGAAAAACTAAAAAAAGTGCATATTCGAAATTCTTTTTGCAATAATAACAATGTTACGGACCTGGGGATCGAATTCGAGACATTAGGGTAATTTTCAGTAAGTTATCAATAATATATTTCAATCATAAAAATAAAGTTAGAAGAAACTTAATGATATTCCGGCGCCCGGACTATATTGCAAGTTATTTGTAATAGTGTTCGAGTGATTTGCAAATAATAAACTCACTAAAATTCTCTTAACTCGCTCTTTATTCACAACTCAACTATACTCTAATACAGCAATATATATGCGTTCTCTCTTACTTGCTCGCACTCGCTCTTGGTTTCTCTTTCACACACCTTGTTTGCTCGGCACGTGTTCTTAGCACGGCCCGACTCGGCTTCGCTCCCGCGCTCTATCTCTCTACAGGAGCTCGAGCACATTCGGCTCTTTGCGTCGCCACTGCGGCGCTTCCTCTCACACTATAGGAATACGCGCGCAATGAACTTGACTCCACAGATTCGGCGTATTACGGAATTCCGCGAGAACTAATGAAAATCTCGCGCTTTCAATTCACTCAAGCTCATGCATTCTATTTTACTCAATCACACACACATAATCTCTCACACATACAATTATACGCGCTTGTCTAAAACGCTTCTCCTCGCGCGCGGTGACTCAATCGTGAACAAGGACTAGTAACGTAACTTACAGTTGTTAGTCTACGACACGGCACCGGCTCTAGAGAATCATTTTCTTTTTGGCACGTCTTCCTTCTCGCCTTATGTCTTCTTCTTCGCCTTCGGCTCAATTTAAGGTCCCTAGTCTCATTTAGTCTATGTAGTCTATGTGTCGCAGTAGCAGTTCACAAATTCTTTGAAGTGTTTTTTCCTAACTGTTCCATTCCTCGGTTAGACGGCTTCGTCGAAGTTCTCGATGCTTCACGAATATGTTCTGCTTCTCCAAGCCATGCTTGGATCGACTTCTGGACATCGCCTTCGGCTCGTTCACATACACACGCAAAAGTTTTGTATTAGCCGGCGGAAATATAGAAAAAGTTGATGTAGCCAATAGGAATAAGGAACGAGACGAGACACCTCGTCTCCATCTCCCCCTCCCCCCCAGACCGGAATAGTCCCTAACTAATCCATCTAGATCTCATGGTCACATGTAAAAATCGAAAACGCTCTCACCGGACCCGTTATGGTGTATCTCTTTAAAAGTGTTCTTCATAGATCCGGGGCAGGACGAGCTTCTTGGTCTCTTAAGAGACTCCCTGCAATGCATGAAACAGGACCGCCTTGATATGTCGAAGATTAGCTTCCTCCTCTCGTCGTCGACTCTCCTCCTCGGCTCTGCAGCACACTTCTGGCAGGCGATGTTCCTCCTCTCGTTTCTCTTGCTCAAATCACTCTCGACTCCTATCGAACCTCCTGCCGGCAACGAGCCCACTCCATCTGTTCAGCTCCTATGGGTGTACGTTTAGTACAGCCTCTTTTCAACACATCTTCTTTCCGGCTCAGGGGCTCTTCTGTAGCTATTTCTTTCCTATTACGGCGATACCTACGAGCACACCTCGGACATTTCTCGACACTGACTCCTCACCAGCCGCAGTTTATACATTACTCCGCTTGCCAGGCTTTGAGTTAGATGTTTGCAGCATGCGTGCGCTCCCAGCAATTGAAGCAGTGGAATGACGGTGGATCAATCATCGAATCTGAAATCAAGAGCTCCCCCTTGATCAGCTCTCCGTCTGCTCTGAACTCTAGACGATGCGTAGGGAATTTTTAACGCCCTGTAAAAAACACCTTGTAAGCTTTGTAAAAGTCGTCATGCTGATGACTTCTCCTCCTTCTGGCTCGAGGTGCCTCTAGTGTGTACTCCAATTCTTTTTTATCTGACAAGCGAAGCCGCTAATCAATAAGAACAATTACGCATCTCTTCGAGCCACTGTATTTATTAAATCTGCCGACGTTTCGAGTCGTCATCAGGGCTGCAGAGCCAATACAAAATATAAACAAATTAATTTTAAATAATTTAACCAATGAATTTTACAATTAAAATTATTACCTTAATAATCATAAAAAATCACACTACTAAAAACATAATTTACACAGGATTTTACAAAGAATACGCCAGCTAGAATTAAAAATTGAAACTTAAAAATCTTACTAATTATAAATACTCACAATCTTACATTTTGCAATGACCGAACGCTTATAACAACGTCGGTATCACCAGGTGGTGATGTGACACCGACGAGGATCAACCATCAACTAATTCAAGTCGCCGAGAACACAGATCTTTATACTAGGAACTCGCTCACTCATACACAGTAATAACAATATGTATATCATTTGAATATAATATAAATACAGATGTTCTACACGACGGTAGAAGAGTCGGTCCGCAGACCGATAACATACGGAAAACAAATCTTTCAAGGAAGTGGCACAAGTATAATACCATGTAGTAGGCACGAGAGCCCGCGCAGCAAAATGAATCGTTCCTTCCATGATTTCAACGTATACGCAGTAATATGGCCGGATCGTCACATCGCAACTCGGACTCTCGATCCTCCCACAAGGATGTGCCGCTCCGCTCCACTAGCCAATCTATGTTAGCTATGTAAGAGAAAGCGAAGCGGTGTGCCACCTCCTCTCGCTTCCTGTCATCCGCATCTCACTCACTCATTTCCTGCACAGTCCCTATATTCGATAAGTTACCATTGAATTAAAAATACAAAACAAAATTAAATTATAATTACGAATTTTTTTAACTAGATTTTAAATTTGAAATAACTGTAATTTTTTGTTATAATTATTGAAAATATCAAGAACAAATTCCACCTTTTCTTTCTCAATAATCAGAAGGCAATCATCTACGTATCTATAATATAAAGGTACGTTCGCCTTAACAATGTTTAAACAGTTAGTCCGGGCGTCAGGGAGTTCAAATGTGGAATATCATTAAGTTTCTTATAACTTTAGTTTTATGATTGAAATGTGTTGTTGGTAACGTACTGAAAATAACCTTAAAGTCTCGACTTCGGGTCAGGTCGGGAACATTGTTATTATTGCATAATAAACTTCAAAAATGCACTTTTTTTAAGCTTTTCGTGAATAACTTCTTTATGACTCATTTTATGTAAAAAAAGATAGAGATGAAAGTTGTTCAGAATTGAATTTTGTATAAGGTACATATGTTCCCGACTGCGAAATTAAGTTTTTTCATCGTTAAATTGTTAAACAAAAAAAATTTTTTTTTTAAATTTCATATTGCTACAGATTTCACAAAAAATAATTTTTTTTATTGGATGAACACCTATAGATGAGTTTTGGTACGAATAATTTAAAAATCGATGTCCGATCTTGATATCTCAAAATGGCGTCTTATTGCAAAATTATTTAGCCTAAAATTTCAAATTCATCTCCAAATTGCCCATGGAACGATAACTTAATCCAACCACCTTTAATCGATAGCTTACGACGTACTTAACAAACGCTAAAAAAAACTTTTTAAAAAATTAATATTTAACAACATTTTTAACAATAAATAATTTTTATTTTCGCCAATTTTGAAGTTAGACGAATGCAGTAAAGTGCATTTTAAAGTACGTAAAAAACCATGAATTTTCATGTAAACTTTATTTAGATCGGACCAATAGGAACGGAGATACGAAAATTTTTTCAATCGACGCTCACGCCGAAACTACTTAATAATTTTTGATGAAATTTAGTTTACAGCTTGCTCAAAAAATACTCTAAATGATGGCATTTTACCCGATAGTTGTAATGGACCTATTTCGTGCAAAACGACCGATGAAAGAATGTGAAATTAGCGCGCACGGCCGCGCGGCTGCTTCGGCCCGGCGGCGCGGTGGTGGGGGGAGCGCCGCTGCAGCTTTCGGGAACTTTAGATGTTAAATTCTTTTCTCGGCAACCAGAGGTCGTACGGTAATGCTTTTTTTTTTAATTTTATGTGTTTTTTTCTCAGCTTTCATGTCGTGTTAATGAAATTGTCGTAGCTGCATCAACAATACTCGAAATTGACTTGTTTTCTAGAAAAAAAACTTTTTTCGAGGTATACACTATACGTACATGTATATATTGTGCAACAAAATACATTTATGATTATATCTGTGGCTTACAGTAAGAACCACTTAAGTGACATTTTCGTGTTTTCGAGAAAAAGCGATTTCAATGTTTGGAGTAATACGTAAGATCGAAATGTCAGAGAAAAGATCTAAGTATTGGCTCATTTGATTAGGTATCTGATACGGATACAACCGTAGTATTACATTTGTAAATAGTTTCATTATCGACGCCCAAGCTAAACAAATTACTCGAGTTAAGTGGTTCTGCGGAAACTTTGCAGATAAGTGGTTATGCGGTCACTGTCTTTGAGGGCTCGTAACTAATGTAATTTGCGATTAAAAAAATTCGGGCAGGGCATATTTTTAAAGTTTAACTCATGCCCTTTCCAATGGTATAATTAAAATTTTCGAAAATTGTTACTAACTATGAGAAAAAACGGTTTAAAGGAAAAAAGCATGGTTTTTCCACAATTTTTTGTTTTAATTCGAGATTTCAAGAACGTTTTCATTTGCAATGTATCTGGAACCCCTCTAACCAATGGGATAAATGTCCAAACCTAAAAGATACGTGATTTGGGGATTGATTTCGAACCTCGGTGTGGTTAAACTGGCGCATATTATAATTGAAAATTTTTTACGAAGACTTTTACGAATTTTTTATTCAGAAACCACAAACTTTTGGAAAAAATTTTCAAGAGTAATAAGTTCTTAGAATCAGCTAAGGAATACGTATGAATTTTATCAGAGCGATTCCAGTAATTTTTTTGTTTTTGCAAATTGACAATTTTTAAAAAATTTAAAAACGTTAAAAATTTTTTTTTTAATTTAAAAAAACCGACGAATACATCGGTATAGGTAATTAGATATATATTATACCGCTTTAATGTACTCCACACGGTGTATCTCGCACAAAAATAAAAAAAACGAGTGCACTTAACTGGTTCTGTGGTAACATTTTTACGAGAGACGCAGTTAAGTGATTATGCAATCGGCTGGCATTTAAAATATTTGTGCATTTCGAAAATCCTACTATTGTACAATGAAAAAGGGTACTAAGAGCTCCTCGAATTCGACATAAAAAAATTTTTCGCAAAATGTCACTTAAGTGGTTCTTCCTGCAAGCCACAGATATATATCAGTACAAGAATAATAACTGCTTACTATTTTGGAAGTACATATTACTTTTAATGTTTTTGCTACAGAGATTATCTTTATATGTATATTGTATACAGTATACTATAAAACATATTTATGATTATATACATGTGTTTGTGTGTGTGTGTGTGTGTGTGTGTGTGTGTGCGTGCGTGCGTGCGTGCGTGCGTGCGTGTGTGTGTACATAAATACGTAAAGAACATGTTTTTTATTCATTTATTCATTGACACACGCATATATATGTATATACATACACACATGTATATAATCATAAATATGTTTTGTAGTACAGTATATACATGCAAGGATAATCTGTTCAACAAAAATATTAAAAATAATATGTATTACTGAAATAGATAAAAGGCAATTTTATCTATCGTATTTGTATAAATAAATACGTACACATACTCCAATACATATATTTAATAAAGTCAGTACAACTCCAAAAATATACTCAAAATTCGAAGCAATAAATTCCAATTGAATCCAACTGATTTTACGAGATTAATACCTTAATTTAGTATAATATTAAAATAGAAAGCAGTTATTATTCTTGTATTGATATATATAATCATAAATGTATTTTGTTGCACAATATATTCATGTATGTATAGTGTATACCTCGAAAAAAGTTTTTTTTCCAGAAAACAAGTCAATTTCGAGTATTGTTGATGCAGCTACGACAATTTCATTAACACGACATGAAAGCTGAGAAAAAAACACATAAAATTTAAAAAAAAAGCATTACCGTACGACCTCTGGTTGCCGAGAAAAGAATTTAACATCTAAAGTTCCCGAAAGCTGCAGCGGCGCTCCCCCCACCACCGCGCCGCCGGGCCGAAGCAGCCGCGCGGCCGCGCGCGCTAATTTCACATTCTTTCATCAGTCGTTTTGCACGAAATAGGTCCATTACAACTATCGGGTAAAATGCCATCATTTAGAGTATTTTTTGAGCAAGCCGTCAACTAAATTTCATCAAAAATTATTAAGTAGTTTCGGCGTGAGCGTCGATTGAAAAAATTTTCGTATCTCCGTTCCTATTGGTCCGATCTAAATAAAGTTTACATGAAAATTCATGGTTTTTTACGTACTTTAAAATGCACTTTACTGCATTCGTCTAACTTCAAAATTGGCGAAAATAAAAATTATTTATTGTTAAAAATGTTGTTAAATATTAATTTTTTAAAAAGTTTTTTTTAGCGTTTGTTAAGTACGTCGTAAGCTATCGATTAAAGGTGGTTGGATCAAGTTATCGTTCCATGGGCAATTTGGAGATGAATTTGAAATTTTAGGCTAAATAATTTTGCAATAAGACGCCATTTTGAGATATCAAGATCGGACATCGATTTTTAAATTATTCGTACCAAAACTCATCTATAGGTGTTCATCCAATGAAAAAAATTATTTTTTGTGAAATTTGTAGCAATATGAAATTAAAAAAAAAAATTTTTTTTGTTTAACAATTTAACGATGAAAAAACTTAATTTCGCAGTCGGGAACATATGTACCTTATACAAAATTCAATTCTGAACAACTTTTATCTCTATCTTTTTTTACATAAAATGAGTCATAAAGAAGTTATTCACGAAAAGCTTAAAAAAAGTGCATTTTTGAAGTTTATTATGCAATAATAACAATGTTCCCGACCTGACCCGAAGTCGAGACTTTAAGGTTATTTTCAGTACGTTACCAACAACACATTTCAATCATAAAACTAAAGTTATAAGAAACTTAATGCATAAATGCTAACTTGCCCCGACTAAGTGTGTTTCAAGCTCTTCTAACACTATATTTGCAAAGACAGGGCTCGAGCAAAATCCCATAGGAGCACCCGAGAAAAATTACAGTTCACTTATGAAAATGAAACTAACAATAGTATTAACTTTCTAGACATAACCATTTTCTATGAGCATAATGGTAACATTTTTACAAACTGGTTTCAGAAAAAAACGGCTTCGGCTAGATATATAAATTATTATTCACACCACCCCAAAAATCAGAAGATTGCAATTTTATTCAACCTGCTTGATAGAGCAATATTACTATCCGATTCGCGGTTCCACTCGCATAATATAGAGTATGCAAAAAAGATTTTGTTTGCGAACGATTATCCGATCGAATTTATTAATAAATATTCTAAAAAGCGAATTATTTGCAATCTTTGCCTCATGCAAAATAAAACTGAGGGCATAGATTCGGATAACTCAAATATAGTCAACTGTAATGATAATAATAGCTGCGATAACAACAATTCGAAAATAAATGAAAATGTAATGGTTAAAAACAATTTTGCGGTCTTTCCGTATTATGAGAAATTTAACAGCAAATTGAAAACTGTATCAAAAAGGAATGACATATTGTTAGTAAATAAGATTGACAATAAATTCAATAAATTTATTAAGCTAGGCAAGGACCCGGCTGCTGTTAGCGAAACTAGAAATGTTGTACATAAAATTGATTGTGCAGACTGCGATTCAACTTATATAGGTGAAACCTATCGTCCTTTAAAAAATCGAGAATCAGAGCACAAACACTATATAGAAAAAGGAGATCTTTCCTCTCCAATTGCGGTACATGCGATAGAGACGGGACACTCGTTCAAATTTGATAATATTAAAATCATGGATAAAGAATCGTCTACTTTTCGTAGACGGTTCTCGGAGATGTTACATATTCAATATTTTAATGGTACGCTTAATAGAGCTGAAGATACGTGCCACCTCAAAGCAAGTTATAAAATTGTTATTTCAAATTTAAAATCTAGTTCAAAAAATTCGTAATTATAATTTAATTTTGCTTTGTATTTTTAATTCAACGGTAACTTATCGAATATAGGGACTGTGCGGGGAATGAGTGAGTGAGATGCGGATGACAGTAAGCGAGAGAAGGTGGCACACCGCTTCGCTTTCTCTTACATAGCTAACATGTACATTGTGACGGGGATCCCGTCGATAGCTGCTCGCCTGGATACCACCCAGTCAAGATACAAAAATCTTACACTCGGTGATGTTTACAGAGCGGTAAGCGAGCAGTCAGCTGATAAAGCCAGGAGGACAGCGTGGCGCCGAGATCAGCCTGCCGCCAAGCAGCAGCAGCACGAGGCGAGAGCGAGAGAGTAGGGGAATACAGCGCGTAGCAGCGCGTGGCAGCCAAGGCGAGAGCAAGAGAGAGGGAAGAAGATACGAGGCATGCGAGCCACGAGGCGAACGCGCGCGAGCGGCGGCCGCCATATTGGCGAGGAACGAACGGTAGCATGAGTGCGAGAAGGATGGTAATAGCGAGTGAATGAGAATACGTATTAGAGACAGACAAGAGAGAGAGTGGAGGCAACGTGTAGCGCTGAATGATATTGGGAAAAGGTGGAGGGCTACGGCTCGATCCACAGCGCGCGTGCGAGCGGCAAACATGAATGTAAGCGTGCCGAAATGCGAAACTGTGTAAAAATGTGTAAATACAGTAAGTAGAGCCAGACAAGCGTGTAAGCGCGTTTTGAATGTCGCGCGCATTTAAAAGTATTGTAAAAGAGGGCGTAAGAGTGCGAATGTGCTATATGGTGCGAAAGCGTGTAAATGTGTGATAGGCGCAAGAGAGCGATCTGACGGAAATGCGTGAGTGTGAGTGAGAGAGCGATAGACGCCGCGAACCGGCGTAGTTGCCGAGCGCGGAGAGAGAATCAGTATCGAGCACCGCTTGGATATGGAAGTATCCGGATATCCACAGGACGACAAGCAAGGCAAAAGCGAATCTTTCAAGGCGACTACCAGAGCAACCCGGAATACTGCCCCCCGTGTGCATTTTCCGAGGAATAAGTAGTTTCTTTCGCGTGCGCTTCCACAGGGAACGAGTCATCGTCAGAACGCGAGGACGAGGAGTTACAGAGTAGAGACAGGTAGGAGTGTTTCCGTGAGATAGCTCCCACCCGCGAGTTCTAACCTTAAAGCCAGCCGCGTAGAGACGGTGAGCTCGCCCGAGAACGTGCACATGTCCGCGAGCACGACACACAATTATGTGAATTTTGAAAATAAATTACGAAACGTTGATTTTTACATAAGTAGCGTTCAATCATTTTGCGTATTTCCCTCCCTGCACCTCTCGCCCATGATCCAGAGCACAAGGAGTTCTCCAGCCGGCAGCATAAGAGTAACCTGAATAGGCGTCATTCACGTGGTGCTGCGCCTCCCCAAGGACGGAAAAAGGTACCACGTCACAATATATAGTGATTGGCTAGCGGAGCGGCACATCCTTGTGGGAGGATCGAGAGTCCGAGTTGCGATGTGACGATCCGGCCATATTACTGCGTATACGTTGAAATCATGGAAGGAACGATTGATTTTGCTGCACGGGCTCTCGTGCCTACTACATGGTATTAAACTTGTGCCACTTCCTTGAAAGATTTGTTTTCCGTATGTTATCGGTCTGCGGACCGACTCTTCTACCGCCGTGTAGAACATCTGTATTTGTATTACATTCAAATGATATACATATTGTTATTACTGTGTATGAGTGAGCGAGTTCCTAGTATAAAGATCTGTATTCTCGGCGACTGGAATTAGTTGATCGTTGATCCTCGTCGGTGTCACATCACCATCTGTTGACACCGACGCTGTTATAAGCGTTCGGTCATTGCAAAAAGTAAGATTGTTAGTATTTACAATTAGTAAGAATTTTTAAGTTTCAATTTTTAATTCTAGCTGGCGTATTCTTTGTAAAATTTGGTGTAAATTATGTTTTTAGTAGTGTGATTTTTTATCATTATTAAGGTAATAATCTTAATTGTAAAATTCATTTGTTAAATTATTTAAAATTAATTTGTTTATATTTTATATTGGTTCTGCAGCCCTGATGAAGAGTCGTAACGACTCGAAACGTCGGCAGATTTAATAAATACAGTGGCTCGAAGAGATGCGTAATTATTCTTATTGATTATCCATTAAGCTCAAGCGATAGATTCATACATTACAAAAAAAGAGAAGCCACTCTTTATTCTGAGTCTCAGCCCAGTTCACTGCAGAGGATCCTGGTTTCAATTTCAAGGACTGTCAGACCACTGAAACTATGCATAGGGATGAGCTTCCAAATAGATTGGTTAGAGCTTTCCTGATAAATTGGTTCAATTGCATTCATGATAGCAGCAGGAATGCTATCTCCATGGTCGAAGTTATTCAAGTTGTTATTTGCCTTGGCTTTCTGCCACTTGCACCAAGATCTCGATTCCTGTGGACAAAGGTGGTGAGTAGGATTTTCATCTGTTGATTTTTTGTGATGAAATGTTGTGCATATAGCATTTGACATTTCATCAACAGAATCACTATGGCCTCGGATAACATTGCCATACTACTTCGTCAACTGATCAATCCTTTAAGCAGTTAGACGGTTTCTTCCGCCAATTCCCAAACCATCAGATAGTTTTTCTCCGGCCTTTCTAGTATGCCATCCACTTCCATCTTGCCAGAGCTTTCTTCTTGATAAGCAGAACATTTTTCTTGATGGACTTCATACCATTCCTTATACTGAGTTATATCTTGTTCTGGGAGTTTTTCACAAGCTAGGCAAAATGATTGCTTTGGAGGAACATCAATCACCTTTCCGTTGTCATGACGTATTAATGTTGAAATGCCTTGTGGAGAAGAGTAGCCTCGATTCCTCCAACTACCATCGCTTAATACAGTGTGATGATCATCCTCTTGATTTTCCCCACGACAATCTTCCTGCATAGCTGCTCTCATCGACTCCTTAGCTATGCTTTGGCTTGCTTCTTTCAAATCCTGATTAATTTTGTCAAAATTACTGTGAGCGATTGGAGTAGGAAAATCAATTGCTCCACATAAAGTGCTCAAACCAGTGTGTCCATGACCAAGAATTCTCATGGCTAGAATTGCGCGTTTATTCACTTCATAAGCATTACTCTGTTTTCCAATTTTTCTACCGAAGTCAATGAAAGCAACTGCATTACACGAAGTACAGGTGATGGCTAACTCGCTACCAAGACCCTGTACATCAATTTCATCAAACATAATACATCCACCACAAGCTTTACAAGACAGAAATGACTATAATCCTGGCAGAAGCAAAGAAACATTAAATATCCGATTTTGAATTACACTAGGTTCTCAATAATTAGATTTTAATTTTTGTCTAGACTTAGACACAGGAGTTTCTGGCTGTATAAATGATGCTGAAGTACCTGGTAAAGCTTGCACAGTAGATCTTGGACTCCGTGCTCTCAATGTCGAAGGAACTGTATCAGGCGTAGGTACTGAAGTAATTGTTGTTGATCGTTCTGGCTGTTGTAAATATGTTGATGTCGATGCTCTTTCATCTTCCAAATCTAAGAAATAAGTTACTTCGATAAATTTATTTTTTTCGGGTATTTATCGTATAATTAAGGGATGGTCTAGAGGTCTCTTGCGAGATGTCATCTCAAGATGAGGTCCAGATGATCGGGATGCTGCGAGGTGTTTTCGACAAAAACAAGATACTTTGAAACATTTTTTTCTTCGTATATATATTTTGTAGTTATATATCATGTATCATGTCATGTTTATCAACTTACATTTTTAAATACACGAGCGAAGCAAGCGTTTGCTTGCAAAATTTTTTTTCGTGTATATAGTGGAGTTACAGGATCGTCAAGGGGTCTCTTGCGAGATGTCATCTCGAGATGAAGTCCACATGATCGGATACTGAGAGATATTTTCAATAAAAGCAAGACATTTCGACAAAAATAAACAAGCGCTACACGCGAAGCGTTTTGCATATAAGGCACGATTGCATGTAGTTCGCGGTTAGCGCTCATCTCACGCTTGCGCTACGCGCTCGCTCGGTCCGCTGATGATCCTCCGTTAGCATTTCGTGCTCACACGATTATATGATATTCGTACATATTTTATAATTTTAGATTATTTTATACTATTAATTATTATTTATTAGAATGCATTATTTTTAATTATTAATCCAAAAACTGATTTTTTAATTATAAAATTCGATTTTGGATCGTTCAGTTGATTTGAAAGCATTTTTCAGCTTTGGTGTCAAGAGAAAAAAGTTGTATTTTATCGAGCTGTACAACTTTTCTATTTAACTTTTTTTGTAAAATGCTTGGAATTAAAACAAGAACATGAAAATTGTTTTTAGCAATTTTTCAAAATGACTGTATAATTATTGTATACATCGGATCTAAGGGAGTTTGTAAAAAAAAACTGGCTCAATCGCAGTCAATTACTGGGAGATAAATGAATCACAAACCATTTTTTGTTAAAAATGCATGTAAATATAAACAAAAAGTGCTCGTATTTGAAATATAAATAAGTTTTTGACAAAACAGCTTTTCGAAATACTGCGTTTTTTATCTTTTAAGGCGAGCATTTTCCAAAAAGTTTCAGCCCGATTGGTCAAAAACTAAGGGAGATACGCTTCATTATATATTTATGAATGATAAAGCTATAAACAAAAATTGATAACATATATTTGTAAAAAATGTAGACAGAAAGGGCGTTGTTTACACCACATTTCAAGAAATATTATTAATAAAATATTAAAATATATTAGAAAGTTAACATATTAAAAGTTCTTTGCATATCGCAAATAACATGATGTTTGAATACGAGCGAAGCTAGCGTTTACTTGCTAGTGCATAATATAACATTATATTATTCATAATTGTAATACTTTTATTATGCATTTTCAGTGAACCAAAAAGATTGACTGCTTGTGGTTATCAGACAGGACTGACTCTTTTGGTAGATGCAGAAGCTGAGGACTATTATTCTAGTTTACACGGTTCTTTCGGTGTAAAAGTATTAACTTCCTAAAATATTAATTTATTTCGAACAATCGATATCGAGGATAAATTAACTAGATAAAAAACTTTTTAATTAGTTGATACTGCATCATCCATTCAACTATCCAGATCGCAGCACCGAATTCAAACTAATTGGTCTAGGAGTTCAAGTCTTTCTTGGTATTTCACCAGAAGAAACGTACTCAACACCTAGTGTGAGGGAGTTATCTTTAAAGGATCGCAATTGCATTTATAATGGAAAGGAGTTCTCAAAGACATTAAAAATGTTTAGCCAAAATTTTATATGGACTAATTACTCGTATTCAAACTGCTTAAATGATTGCAGGGCTAATATTGCAATTGTAAAGTGTGGATGTGTTCCGTATTATATTCCTCTAAAAGGTATTATAATTCGAGTTGGAAATCGTATAATTTTTCCATCTATTGTTCAAATCAAACATACATCTTCATTGCAGGAGCAAAAGAATGCAATTTTAGTCATCTTGCGTGCTTAAAAAGAATAAAATGTGCGTAAATATTCATAGAATTTTCATTCACTATAATACAATTTTGAATATACCTGTTTATCTATTCAGCTGTATACGATACGTCTTGGCCAGGTTCTCAGATAACTACTTATAATATTCGAGATTCAAATATTAATGAATATAACAAACCTTGCGGTTGTCCTTTGGACTGTACGGTTTACCGTTATCCCGTTGACAGTACCCAAGGCATGTTTGATAAAAAAAGCTTCTACACTGACAGCAACGCTTCGTGAGTTATACTGTTTTAAATAAATTAATGACAGTAAAAAGTTATATTATTTGTAGACGTAACTAATGATTTTTGTTTTGCAGAATCGTTAATAACAAAAATTATAGTTTGATCAACGTGTTTTTTACAGATCTAGTATCTCTACAGTATCGGCGTGATATATATTATAATTGGAAAAATTTATTTGGTAAAATTTATTTTTAGTTATTTTTATAAATTATACAAGTAAAAATAATATATTTTTATTAATTGTAGCATCTTTTGGAGGATTACTGGGACTCTTTGTTGGTTTTAGTCTCATGACTGCATTTGAACTTCTCTATTTTTTCGTGGTTCGTGTAATAGCTGACACCTATTTGAACAATGAAAAAGAAATTAGTTTTTAAAATTCATACTATTTCCATGTAATTTAATAATTCATATGCTTTCATTGAGATTAAGTGTGATAAAATGTAATATTAGATTTCAAAGAGGGAAATATATTTTATGACATTGCTACTTATGTTTAAAATCCCAGATGGATTTATAAGCCTGCTTTAACATAGAAGCACAGACAATATATTGGCACAAAAAATACTAAAAATTGAACATTTTTTTTATCTTTCTAAACATAATTTTGTGTTTGTACCATAAACTTTAAGTTTCTAAATCAATTTTACGCAAATATAAACGAATTCAATATGTATTTTGTTCGCAATAAAATATATATATTTTCAAAATTAAAAATAATTAGGTATTGCTTGTAAATAATAACTAGCGGGTTACATCCTGATCACATTCTGACAGCCTTGATTACTTCGAGATTTCTCGGCGCTAGTGCGCTACGGCGGATGGCTAGCTGCATTGCGTTACTCCTTAGCATTCCTACGAATGCTCATGTTGTCTGTCTGCTGCTACTAGCACTGGCTATGCTTATTGTAGTGTATGTGTAAACGCGATGTATGAGTAAACGCGAGACACACTGTAAGTGGCACAGCGGTGCGCGCGCAGCGGCGCATAGTTGTATGAGTGTATACACTATATGGTGTATAGTGTAGAGTGTTAGAGCGGCGCGAGAGACTATGGTACAATCAGATAAGCCAGAACGGTCCAGTGAGCAACACGTGTTCTATAACCATACGTATAGACTAATAAAAAGTTCAAATATTGTTACTATACACGAGTGTCTTTTACTTCCTACAAGTGGCTATCTCACAAACATCACAATTGGTGACGAGGACAAAAAAAAACCAACAAGGTTTGTGATTATACAAAACAAAAGCATCCGCTATCCATCACCAAAATTACAATTAGCAACGATGACAATAGTGGTTTCATAGTAGCGTGTACTCAAAGAAATTTTTATTCGAATTTTGTAAATGTCAATTGACAATAGCAGATTTAAAAATCTTGAGAGAGCATTTTAATAACAATAGGAACTGAAAATGTAATTCAAGTCCTCAGTACTCAAAATATAAGCGTTAGTAAAGTCAAGTCTGAGGACAACGTTTAAACGTTGTCTAGTTTTTCGGGGTCATTAAAATTGAATTCTTGAAATAAAAATTGCTATAGTTCTTTCTCTGCATATTGGCAAAATTCGATCTGAAATACCTAAACATACTCTACCCCCTACTTTATACCTACAAAAATCTTTGAAAATAAAGATAACATATGATAGCCATGTAATTCTGTTTTCTTTATGAAAAAAGCAGTTTGACATGATGCAGACCAAATGGCGCAGTCGTAAGTAAGTAATGAATCGATACTCGTGTTGATTGTTGATGAACTAAAACGACGGCGCGTTTGATCCTTGATTGCAAACTTCACACCTCAAGGAACTGCGCTGCCATGGCTTCGCTATCGTTACTTGTTTTTCCCCAAGATAGCTGAAGGAAGTCTGCAGCTATATGCAGATCCAAAGGCAGCCTGAGGTTCTTGAGGTAGCACCTTCAGCTGTCTGCAGGAGAATACAGTTCCGAGGGTCCATTACGATTGTTTGTTCAAACACAAGAAAATCTCAGGTACCAAGGTTAGAGTTCGAATTTCGAAAACATGCTTATCTATTGTTGCAATTGATTTAAATTATTTTATTCATGTTCGCCTTGCACAATGAAGAACAGCAGTTATAATCGCAACGTCCAAAGTTCAACGTAGGAGCCAAAGTGAACTACGGACTCCATACAGTGTAATAGCTTACACTAATATTTACTAATTTAACGAAATTTAAATTATATATCATTTTTTTATTTTTCTGAAAATTATTTTAAAAAACGTATGCGAATAGGTTATTTTAATCCCTGCAGCCCCCTTTTTATTGGCGCCCCTGTGATCCTATAATATCAATTATAACTGTAGAGCTTAGGTCACTCGTCTCTTCATTATCGACTATTTCAAGTTCGATTTGAAAACCTTGAGACCGATACACACGAACTTAGTCACCTCAGTTTTCGGCTTCCACTGAGCTACGCTGCATAAGAGATAGTTTTAACCTGGATAAAGAGCTGCATACACAAAATAAAGAGTTATAGAACTTTGACTACGGCTTTACAATAAGAACCCTCACTAACACATCAATGCTCCTACACGTATACACTAACATATGCATTTTCATGAGAAAGTGCAAGCTCGGCAACATTGCACGTGGTGACAGAGAAAGATAGAGAGAGAGAGAGAGAGAGAAACAGAGTGAGGGAGGTAGAGAGAAAGAGAGTCCGTGCGCTCTCTCCTGTGATTTTGAAAGAGCTGTCAATTTTTATGTTTCGATAGCTCTATCTTTTAAAAGAGCCTTGATTGCCCATATAAACAAAACTGATAACTATTTCTTAAATCTTCCAGAATAACATAGTTTAATTGCAGCTATTGTTTAACAAATCTCACGTTACAATAATGAAAAACGTCCCAAAAAAAGAGTTTTTCCATAAGAACCAATGTTAACTTTAACATCGAATATCTCGAAAATTTATCTGGCTTGCCACTATATGACCATAACATTTTTTGTTTGCAATACTTAGAGAAAGCTACATCTAAAATTTTACAAAAAAATTGTGAAATATTTTTCATAGAAGAACGTCCTTAAGAGGAGACAAGATTCAGTGGCTGCGTTCGGGAAACAACGTAAGCGGCACAATCGAAATAATTACGCGCTTAATGCCGTCGATGCGTAAATTCACCCCGCGTGGCTTCTCTCTGTCTGTCTCTCTCTCTCTCTCTCTCTCTCTCTCTCTCTCTCTCTCTCTCTCTCTCTCTCCAAAGGAAATCTTTCCTCCCCTCCCTCTCTCTCCAAAGGAAATCTTTTCCTTCCCCCCCTCTCTCTTTCTCTCTCATTCTCTCTCTCTCTCTCTCTCTCTCTCTCTCTCTCTCTCGTAAGTACTAGCCGGACGTGTCGAAATTCGCTCCGTCTTACGCCTTACTAAAGTTATCGTTTTTCACTACGTCGAGAGGTGTAGTTTTTTGCAGGCACTTCGGGGTTCAGCTGGCTCCTGTTTGTTGAGAGCAATTTTTCAGCACGGCTCTCTTCTGAGCCAGGAATTCCCGATTTGCTTGGTACGAGAGTTTTGAGGTTAGGAGCTACTGCTAGACGGAGCAGCGCACGTGGCACGTTCAACACATACACCGTTTTTTGCATCGATTGCCTGCGCCAGACCGACCACAATTTTTTTCCATCATCTCGGTGATCCAGCACCAACCGCACCTTCTCTACAGCGTCGTTCAATTTAAGCCATCTATCGCTGCTTCAAGTCTTCCTACGCTTCGTCATCGAGCAGAAACTTTATCGTCGAGCTGTATATACAAGTGGCTTTTGGCTTTTCATTTTACGGGTGTGCGTGCTGTGGTGTGCGTGCTTTGGTGATTTATATGCATATTTCTATTTAAAGTTTACTCGGGATAGCCTCCGCTTGCCTACATATTTATTTATTTGTTGCTGCGTATTGCATGGCGTTAAGTATCTAGTGGCTTATAGGTTATGTTCGAGCAACCACGTGGCGATATTTTTCCCGTGTTAGTTTATAGCCGTAAATTGTGCGCTACGCGAGTACTGTCTGAAACCGTAATTTTAGTGATTTGCATGTTGTACTTCAAAATTGTTTTTGTTTACTTTAAGCACGTTATTTAAATTTTTTTCTTGGGCTGACTCGACCTTGAGCCATATCACGTCGCATTTTGGTACAAATGTACTCGGCTTTACCGACGTCTGACTTTTTGTAATTGTTTCCACTTAAATTAAAGCAGACACGGTTATTTTTGCTTACATCGTAATTCTAGAGTGCTCTTAATACTATTATGACCTTATATTCACTACCGAGGCATCATATTTTTGTATTTTAACATATCTGTTATCGTTTTTGTGACTTTAATTTTAGTTTTAATTTTATATATGCATCCGTAGTATTGTAGTTTTAGTTTTTAATTGCGTTTTATCTTATTCTTGCGGCTACAACCAGTGTGTCGACTTATTGCATGTACTTATTGCTTTTTGTTGCTTTTCACTGCTTTTAATTGCTTTTCTCTTGAGTTGATCTTTTTTTTTATTCTTTCTTTTTTGGTAGTATAAATGCGCAAATGGTTAAATGCACTGGTTGTAGGAGGGATATAGGCTTCACTAATCTAACGTGTCCCACGTGCGATTCTGCGTTTCATAAATCGTGCTTGACTAGATTTTTGAACCTCAAAAAGTGCAAGGCTCGGCGTTGCTGTCTGGACCATTTCAAAGATTTTCTCCCAGACAAAGGCCCATCAGCTCGCTCAGTGGTTGTAGAGCAGATACGAGGAAGTGAAGGTTTACAATTGCCCATGTCAAAATTACCGCAGAATTGGTCGGCTCTTTCGTCGTCCGAACAAATGGCATTCATATTCAATAAAATAGGGGATAGTGAAAGTAAGCTACTTGCTGAGATTGGGACATTAAAAGCTGCGTGTAGGGAGTTGCGTGACACGGTAACCTCCCAGAATACGCGTATTGCTGCCCTTGAGGCTGCTGGTGCCTCTCAGCGTACTGACACTGATCAGCTAAAAGAGCTGCGTACTCGGGCACCTGATAGCGCGGAATTAAAAATTGTTGGGCTACCCCCTGTCGATAGCCTCGGAACTCTAACCTTCCCTGACGTTGCTGCAAGGATTCTTGAAATTCTTGGGGTACAGTCGCTCCAAAGCGATATACTAGATGTTCGCCTACTGCCGATAAAGTCATCTAACGCTGATGCTGAGCAATCGTCTCAATCCTCGTCTGATGCCGTTGACACGATTTCGTTAGTCGTTGAGTTTAAAAGCCAAGGTTGCTGCGATTATGTCCTCCGTGCCAAACGCCGTCATGGAGCCATCGTTTGCTCAGATATCATACCTGGTTTATCTAGTCGTCAGATCAACATCTTCGAAATGGCTTCACCGTTAATAATGAATTTGCGCTACCAGGCCAAAACTTGTGCGAAAGCCAAAGGCTATCAACACGTGTGGATCAGTAAAAATAATGTTTATGTGCGTAAGTCCGATAGGTCGAAACCCATACCGATTGTGACAGAGTCTGACCTAGACAAGTTGATCTGACATGAGTCTGAGCCCCGTTTCGTCGCAGCTATCGAAAATCGTACTCATTCAGTGTTGAGAGTTGCCCACGCGAATGTTTTTTCTTTGCGCAAACATTTTGAATTAATAAAAAGCTTTTTAACCAACAAAAATATTGATGTTCTATCTATTTCTGAAACGTGGCTTACTCCTAACCTTGACGATGCGATCGTCCATATCCCGAACTATAGTTTTTATCGCAACGATCGGGGCTTGCTCGCAGATGCTCGCTCAAACTCCAGGATGATAAAGCGTAATTATGTACAGGGTGGTGGTGTCGCCTTTTATGCTAGGGCTGGCATTCAAGTCAAAGTATTACAGAGGTCGGAAATTGAAAGTATCAATCAAACAGAATTTTTAATCGCTGAGCTGAAACCAGAAAACGACGAATGCTTTCTTTTTGCAACGATCTATCGTAGACCAATGGGCAATATGCTATCTGAATTTTGTTTGCTTTTATCAAATCTTTTGCCCCTCTACAGTAATATTGTCATCGCAGGAGACTTAAATTCTAATGTGTTAGATCCCAAAAACAGCTCTGGCAACCACCTGAAATCCCTGATAAATGATTATTCTCTTTATTTAGTCCCCACCGGAGCATCACATCACCCAGATGGCCATGACACATGGCTTGACTTCATTCTTTTGAATGATCCTGACAAATTAGTAAAGCACGAGAAATCTTCATCGCCATTTATTTGCAACCATGACTACATCGTTGCGGAGCTCAAATTGCGGTCTCCTTTGCCTGAGAAATCTCTCTGCAGATACCGAGATTTTCGAAAATTCGACCCCGCTGCCTTTGTAAACGGCATTGAATCTAATCGTACTCTGGCCGAGGAAAACGGTAACTGGGATCTAACAGCATTCCGATCGATTGCTTTAGAATTGCTCGACGAACTACCACCATTCATTACGCGACAACTTCGCAAGCGTTCTTCCCCCTGGTTTAACGACAAATTGCGAGCATCTTGCAAGGCCAGAGATAAGCTCTACCACACAGCTAGACGTCTGAACAGCTCACATTTACTGAGAAAGTATCGCGAAGTCCGAAAAAAGCTGAAGCGAGAAATTCAGATTGCGCGCGACAAATACATAGCAGACAGTTTAGCTCAGATCAGTGATAACGCAAAGAAGTGGCAATTTTTAGCTCGCCTGGGTATCATCAAACAACGTACGAATTCACCACTTGATTGTTTTAAAGCCCATGAGCTTAATGAATTTTATGTTTCTGTAGCCACTGCTCACCCCCTTTGCTCTAATCAGTCTCTCGCCAATATTCTGTCGTTGCCCTTAAACCCTACTATGCCCATATTTGATTTCAAACCGCTCGAGTACCATAATGTTCTGCTAACTGCCAAAGAGTGCCTTGCTAAAGTCAAAGGCTCTAGCAGCGATGATCTACCATTGAAATATTTTAAAGATTGTCTCGCTTATGTCATGAAGATTATGACAGACATATTTAACGCTTCATTACGGTCCGGCATCTACCCTGACCTATGGAAGAGATCGATTATTATTCCGCTTAATAAAATCGCTAATCCTGCATCTCCCTCGGATACTCGGCCCATTGCGAATCTGCCCCACCTTGCAAAGGTTTTCGACAAATTGGTAACAGCCCAATTAATCGACTATCTAGAGAACAACAACCTTCTTACGGGCTTTCAGTCGGGTTTTCGCAAGGGTTTTAATACCCAATCTGCATTAACTAAAGTGGCCGAGGATATTCGCGCTGGTGTAGATAGGGGTATGGTCACTGTTCTCATTTTGTTTGACTTCAAAAAAAGCATTCGATTCGATTGACCATACCGTTGTCCTTCAGCGTATGAGGGAGTTAAACTTCTCCGATGCAGTTGTGACTTGGTTTCGTTCATATATCTCCGGTAGATCGCAAGCTGTTCTGGATCAAAATGGCGATCCTTTAAATTTTATTGATTTATCCTCTGGAGTTCCCCAGGGCTCTAATACTGGCCCAATACTTTTTCTCGTGTTTGTAAACGCCATTATATTGATCCTGCTCTATTGCAAGGGAATGTTATTTGCGGATGACTTCCAGATCTACTTGCAGTGCAAGCGAGATGATTTACCAGACGGTATCGCCCGTATCTCTGAAGACGCGCGTCGAGTGGCTGAGTGGGCGGCTGATTAATGGGTTCCAGATTCCTTTTGTTAAGTCTGTGACGAATCTGGATTTGAAGTTTTCTAATGACTTGACCTGGAATAGCCAAGTTTCATCAATTTGCTCCAAAGTTTACGGGGTACTAAATCGCCTTCGATTCCGCACCTATTTTCTCTCAGCCAGCCTAAAACAGCAACTTGTAACCTCGCTTATATTTCCGCATCTTGACTATGCATGTGTTGTCTACTGTGATCTAAAACAGTATCTTGATATTAAGCTCTCAAGGCTCCTTAACACCTTGGTACGTTATGTGTTTCGCCTCCCTCGTGATGCTCGTATCGCGCCATTTATGGACAAATTAGGCTGGATTTCGCTCGAAAAGCGTCGCCGTTACTTCATGGCTGTCTTGACCTACCAGGTCCTAACCACGTCAAGGCCTTTATACCTCGCTGATTTATTTACCCCGCCGGTTCATAGCATTCGGCACTCAGGTCGTCTTCCCCCATCCTCGTTCACAATTCCCCTTGCAACAACAACAACTTATATGCGCGGATTTACAATACAAGCGATGAAACTGTGGGACTCGTTGCCGAGCGAGATTAGGTTAAAGCCTTCCATCGCATCGTTCAAATTAGCTCTTTTAAATTATTTGCGAACATTAGATTAGTGAAGCCGTGTCGATTCTAGTTATAGTTTTAGTTATTAAGTCAATATATATTCCTAGTTCATTAAGTCACTAATTTTTGCTACTATATGTATTTTTCTAAAATCTGTGTTTTGCGATGGTATTGCTTTTTCTATAGCTTATATACAAGTCGTCATAAATGTATCTACACTAATTTGCACCTTGGCATACGGTCCCTTCGGACCTTGCCAGTTAATAAAATTTAGCCAATCAATCGATCAATCTCTCTCTCTGTCTTCGCTGCGCACGAGAATCCGGCGCGTAAACGCGTATACATCGGAAAACAAATACGAAAACTCGATGAAGAGAAGAGCGACCTTGGCTTACACTCCACGCTTTCGGTCAAGACAGACAGAGAGAAAGAGAAAGAGAGAGAGAGAATCTCGCCGGACTAAACAGAAAACAATTTTCTTTAATGGAGAAAAAGCTCCGCGACGACGACGGCGGCTATTTGCAAAAAATAGTTGGTCTCTTACTGTGTAGGAAAGAGTAGAGGACGTACAATATACGCAGGAGCAAGGAGAAGCTTGAAAGCTCTCGATGGATTTTAATGCAGGAAAAACAGAGGCTTTAATTTACAATATCCCGACGTAAATCGCGGTTAGGAAAGCACAATAAACGCGTGCGAGTCATTTTTTAATAGTTAATAATTTTTTACTTGAATATTGTCCAGGATATTGTTCTCCAGAATAATTGCCTGGAAACTTAGATGCTTCTGTTCTTTTGTGGGTTGGTCTTCTTTTTTTATGTTGATCATCGGCTCTGTTTTAATTCTTATTTTAGGCTTCGTAGAACTCACTATTATACAGTCTGAAAATATGTAGTATAATATAGAGTATGGTATATAGCTTTTTATTTTTATTTGTTGTATTTATATTTCAATATAACGCTAAGTATGAATTTTTATTTGTCATCCTCATTGTCTTCCGGGAATTTTAGTTTATTACCAATGGTTGTCGTCTTGTCACAATAACTTTTCCAGTTCTCGTTAGCGTTTGCATATGAGAATACTATTTTGTTGATGTCATTTCTGGCTGCTAACTTTTTAACTGGATCTATGCTCGCGAAATGAGATAAAAGAGTTTGGAAAAAATGGGTGTTCTCTTCTCTATTTGTTCGTTCTTCAGCTATTCTCTTTTGTTGAGCTTGGTATGGCAGATTTTCTTTATCCAATACTTGTTGTAGTAATGCCACTCTTTGCCCTTCCATTTCTAAAATTTTGTCTGTGGCTGATGGTCTACCACGTGATTTAGCCATTTGATCAAATGGTATTGACTGTTCTTGGTAGTTTTCTTCAAAAAGTTCTTCGAGATTTCCGGTTGATTCTTTTGGCACCAAGAAGTCATCAATAAACCGCATAGACTGATAATGAGGCCAGCCTGACTGATAACTATCGCTACCTCCGTCCCCGGACCTGGATAATCGCTCAAAAAGAGCTTCTGCTTTATATTTTTTTTGCAGAATCTGCCACTTATTTTTTACGCTGTTCTCTGTAAAATTATAAATTATTATAAATTCGAATCAATGGTCAAGGTACGTGACGGTCTGCCGTCAGCCCATGCTCACCTGGACATCACCGGAGCCACTCCGAGGAAAAGGGATAAAAACTTATACACGGTGGTATTCACAGGTATTAGCTGTACCGCCAGGCAGCCAGTGAGAGCTATAGAGAAAGAGAGAGAACCACGGGCAGCGCCACGCGAGCATGCGAGAGACATCGAGCAGCATGCAGCGCCGCACGAGTGCGAGCAAGAGAGACGTAGCAGCGGCAACAGCTGAGAGCGCAGCAAGCGAAGCCACGAGGCGTACGCGCTCGAGCGGCTGCCGCCATGTTAGCGAGCGCGGCAGAGTAATGCGTGCGAGAGAGACAACGAATGTAAGAGAGAGAAAGAGAATAAGAATGCAAGCGTATGAGTGGAGGCAAGCGACGTGCCTCGAGTGTTGTTGGCAATAAGTGGAGGGCTGCGGCTCCGTCCACAGTAGACATGCGTGCGAGAAAGAAAAACGAGAGAAGATGTAAAAGAAAAATGTACAAGTGCAGTCAGACGTAGGAAAATACTAGATTAACAGCCAGACAGAGTATATGAGTTAATTTGAATTTCGCGCGCGGACGAACGATTTGTAAGAGGGCGCGATCGAGTGAGCAAGCATGCGATATATCACGCAAAAGTCGTGTAATTGCCTGATTGGTGTAAAAGAGCGATCTAGCAGAAATGTAATAGCGAGCGAGATAGCGAGAGACGCCGCGGCCGCGGGGAAGCCGGGCGCAACAGTCAGTACAGAGTATTCTCTGGGCCAGTGTGAATCGAAGCAGCAGGAGCATTCAGAACATTTCCCTCCGTATTCATACGTTAGCTCTCCGGCAGTTTTTCCTGTGCGTTGAGAGATCAGTCGCGAGAGTTTTACGCCGCGCGAATTTTCAGGGCACGAGGCATCATCAGCACGTGAGGAAGAGCAGATCAAGAGAACAGCCAAGTAGACAATTTCGAAAATAATTTGTCAGTGCGCGCTCTCGAATCACGACCGGTCATTCTTTTTGTGTTTTAAATAAACGCCAGGCAGTTAAAGTTAATCCTGTGTAGTTATTTCGCGTACATTCCCTATTCCCCTTTTTCATAATCCGCAGCCCCGGAAGCAGTCTCTACCACCGCTATGAGCAGCCGGCGAAGCGAGTAAGTGAACCGGGGTCCAACATTATTGTTAATTTAAAATACGGTTCACCGAGGCAGCCCGATAACAGGGTGCGTTCACGTTAAAGATTCCGTCATAATTTTGGCGATAAATCTGCAACGTCACAGTATCTTCAAGAAAAATCGGTACAGTTTCAGCATGGAAAGCCATCAAGGTAAAAACGCGGCGTACGGTATAGCAGGTTCTATACGAGTTAATCCAGGACATAAATATACATAGCTATACGCATATACACGTGTCTCGTCGAATGTATGCACGCGCGACGACGCGCACGCTTAATGGAGTATAATTTAGTGTTGGTTAAAATAAAGCATGCGTAGCTGATCCACAGCGTCGCGGCTGTGTGCGCGAACGATGCTCAAACCAAAAATCATCCCGTGAAAATATAAGCTACGTTTCCGCAGGTGCACGAGTGCTTTTCAAAATCAATTATACATTTGTTGAAAGTTCGCAAAAAAATATTATTAGTGCTGAAGCTCACGCAAAAAGATTTTTACACCCGACCATCACGTTCTAAATAAATTCAATTCTATAAAAGAAAACTTACTAGTTTGCCTTAGATTTGAAGCAATAGAGTCCCACTCTTTCCCTTTTAGCCAAGGTTTTTTTATATTGCGGATAAGTTGTCTTCCACAAAACTTCTCGACCTTGTACCTCTTGTATGAGCAGCTCTTCATCGATTTTTGACATGATCGAGGCAACTTTTTTTGGTTACCTATCTTTTATTGTTTGTCCTTTTTTTTGTAAAAGAGAAATTCGAACAGTGCCAATTCATTGCGATATCGAAAAGCTAATTTCAGTTCTTTAAATCGAACGAAACAACCTCCAAAAACTATACGCACAGCACTTTGTATATGTAAATAAAGAAATGCTTACTTTTCTGAATTAGTTGTTGAAGTATAATTATTGTATTTGTTATACAAAAGTGTACAAAAGAGTATGCGTAAGTGGCGACGGAAAACTCAGATATCAAATAAATAGCTATTAATTGTTTGTAAAAAAGCGCACATATTGTTACATTCATTAAACTATTAGAGCCCTATACGTGTGTATTGAACAATCACATTTTATATATTTCATATAAAAATAATAATTATAAGATAATTATTGTTGCGTGTTACTATTGTACTTAGACGATGCAACTAGGGTTAGTTTGACATTAATATGTCATGTTATAACCTGGCTTAATTTCTTAACTGGATTCAATTGGAACAACATCAAATTTTTTTCTTCAATCCAAAAAATTCTTAAACAGGTAAGCATTGAATTATAATTTGTATAACTTGCATAATTAATTAGAGTCAACTAATGCGCTCTTATATCAAGGGGCGCGGTAGCGCCACGATGGCAAGTATAAGGTACGTTCAGTACGCACGCCACCGTCGGGCGCTAGCCAGCCCTATTATACATCTCATAGGCATTGTTCGAAACTTGACTTACGGTTTTCTTCACTTTGACAGCATTATTTGTCACATAGAAATACTCAAACGAAAGCTTGAGACGAAACTAATAAAATCACATCAGGGTCATATTTTGTGAAATGGCTTCTATTAAATGTTATTCTGAAGTGAAAGTTCCGGCTCATGAATTCTCGTCAAAAAAATTCTTCTCCCTGATAAATTGTTTTCCGCCATACGTCATCATGTGTGACGTCAACGCTATAGATATATATACTTGTGTATGTAGATATTATACTTGTGTACAGATATGTGGCGCAGACGACGATTACAATATAACACAGTGCTAAAGTATAGATAATACATAAACACAGTGTTGGGCTTTGAGAGTACATCGTGGGTGCTGCTGGTTTGCCTTCAGAGCATACAATCGATATGCGGTGTTGAGAAGCCAACTTCATGACGTAGACATTTGTCCAAATGTAATGCTTGCAATCAGAGACCTTCTCATCTCTGTTGCAATCCACGTTCCGCTTGATCCTCTGTTTTAGCGCACATTTAAACTTACATTTAATTTTAAATGCATAGTGCTTAATAATAAACTTAGGATTAAGATTAATTTAAACAATATAATGAATATAATATATAATGTTATCCAAAAACATAGGATGTAAATAAACATTGATTATTTTTACCTATATTAATCCACAGGTGTTTTTTTTTGCATTAGGTTGTTTAGTACCTAATGACGTTTATTAATATTATATTAATATTTACGTCTACATATCATTGATAATCGCATATTCTATAACATTACGATCCAATATATTCAAATTTACGAGTGCTGTGATTCGCTGGATAATTATACGCATAAAAAATGTGTTCGCTTAACGAAATTTGGCTATTGGTCAGCGTAAACAAATCAAGTGATTCCCATTGGCGGTACTTAGACGCCACTGCACGCTACTCGCGCTCTCGCGGATAAATCTCAGTTCCCTCGCAGCAGTCAACAAGTCGATACCTGATCGATACTAGCTCTCAAACTTTTTTTAAAGAGGTACGAAATAGTCGCGAGTGTTTTGATTGCTGTCTAAGTGTGTACATAAAAACTACCGGTTCTCTGGCTGTCTGCGACTTCTCCGAGGAAAAGCCAAGGCGAACAATAGAACACGAGGAGAGCATCGAAAGTAAGTAAGAAAGTTTCTTTTATGAGTGAAAACGTGCACTTTCTTCCGATAAGTTTTTGACATGTGCATTCACATTACATAATTTTAACGGTAAAGCAATTATACCACGTGCTCGTAAATATATTTTTTTGTTTTATAATACTGCCGGTGCTGCGGCAATCGTCGCCGGCACGCGTAGTTTTTGTCTCCTCCGACCCCTCCGTTGATGTCGGTTTGTTATGATTCTGGGAAGACTGTGCAAAACAACGCGGCAGCGGCGTTGACAGTCGAACAATTTCGCGTGTTTTCATGTCTCAAGCAACAGGTTAATGCATCGTCGTCGTCATCGTAATTTCTTTTATACTATTACTATTCAGTAAATACCGAGTATATTACTGAATAGTGCTTGACGCGTTACACATGCAAATAGTTAAAAGAATAATTATGAATAAAGTTTTACATGACTATATTAATTTGCGTCGATACAACAATTTACTTTTCGAGTTTCTTTTATTACAAAGAAAGATACAATGTATTCAAATTATTCTAAGTAAAACTTTATTACGGCAACTTGTTCAACATAATAATTTAATATGTAATTTAACAGATAAATTATGATTGCTATTGTCAATAAGATATAAAAAGCTATTTTTATGTTAAAATTGATGCCGAGTTCATTTTGAGATTCGTCGAGTCAAGGGAAATTTGGTTTTTTTATACATGTTTTATTATACATGTGTACAAATATGAAGTTCTCATATGTGCACACATTCACTATTGACATAAAGCCTGGGGAATGCTGAATTAAATTGTGAATGTTATTTGATGCGTTTTGCGCTGTATTTTCGTAAGGTGGATGTATATTTCGTTGTACACTCGCTAGGTCCCATCCACTTTTAATATTCATATAATAGTAAATTTAAGACAAGCGCGAAAAAGATTTAATTTGTTCTGTAAGATATCAACTGATAATTCGATATCGCAGAATTTTAGATAGTCGTTTTGCATACAATATTGTTAGATGTTTAGAAAATAAAAAGAACGAATTATGACGATAATAATAATAAATGAAAACCAGCTAAAAAAGGAGTTATGATACACACTGTCAAATTTCTTAAAGTAGATTCGATCAATATATTTGCAATTTGTGCAAAGTGTTATTAATTTTTTTATTAATTATACAGACTGCTATTAATATACGTTTGCTTTTCTTTTCGTCAGAGGCGTAACCAGCATTTCGGCTTATTGAGAGCGGAAATTTGAATAGAAGCGAGAAATTACTGTGGTTACCCATTTAATCCGACCGAATAATCTGTCTATGTATTTGTACGACCAATAGATCGCAAAATGTTTACGTTGAAGATGCGTCGTGGGCGCATATCGCGCGCCGCGAGCGAGATCTCGGAAAGAAATTCAAAGATCCCGCACGATGCCGCTCGCGCCGCAGTATGATTTCGTATTTTGAAAATTCGAACGAGCGCGGCACGGCGATCGCGACTTTTTGCAGAATGTTTTCTTTGCCACTTGTGTTATTTATCCAGGAGGATTGTATCGGGAATAAGACGAACGAGAAAATGAAATACGATATGAGAGAGAAAGAAATACGAGCGAAAGAGAGAAAGAAAGAGAGAGCGAGAGAGTAGGTCAAATAATGCTCTCTTATCACGAGAGTCCAAACCTTTCGGGTTATGTATTTAGCTCAAATCAATCCATATTTTCATAGGCTTTATTTATTGAAAATCTCTGTTTCCATCATTTCTCGTGGTTTCAGCTAAATAACAATCCAAGGAGTGAATTGACTCATTGCTAGTTATTAAGTGATTCTTTTAATAAATTATGTTTATATTTTGTACAAAAATCAAATGAAAAATCTGTTTTCAGATTTTTTAATATAGATAAAATTTGTTTACATTTTATAAGTGCGATTCTCGTATATTTTTTAAAAAGAAACAATACTCTTGGACTCTATAAATGTCAGCTCTAGCATCAGTTTCAAATAATTACATTTATATTTATTTGTAAAATAGGATTCTTTTGACCATGAAATATTTTATCTCTGAATATAATATAAAGCATTTAATAGAGAGTAACTATAATAATTATAAAAGAAAAATTTATTAGTTCAAAAGTAAGGGGTTTAATATTGAACGATATGATTGTAAAGATGGCACGAAATAAATGAATAATAGTGATCATAATATAAAAAGTAGATACACTAAAAAGTACTTAGCAAAAAGAGTAATGCACATCCATCATATTATTTGAATATAGTAAAGATGGTTTCGTGTCATTAGTTTTGTATTCTTCATTCTGCTCTTTGTAAACTCAAACATCAAAAATCATTTTTAAATAGATATTTCTTAATCTACTAAATTCAGTACAATTAAATTGCAAATTTTCTACCCAAAAATTAAATATAACGATATTTACAAAAAAATGCAAAATTATTATCGTGAAGAAAAAAAATAGTAAAAAATTGTTAAATTCATTAAAGAAACTAGACAGTGGTTTAGATACTCCTGAAATAGTTTTCCTGTCAGACAAGCATTAGGAAGATCCCTACGGGCCGAAAACCGAGGAGGGGTGGGGGGAGATCGCGAGATTACGAAGTTTTCTGCACACCGTCACCAAACAACCCAAAATTTCGCGATGAAATTTTGCAGTTGTTTAGGTAATATAAAAAGGAAGGTGTGAGCAAAGTTTCCCTGCTCGGAAAAGATTTTAAGTTTCCCTTTACGATTATAGAAGCGTCGACTCGCGACACTTACAATCCGGGCGCATATAAAAAAAACAAAGTTTCTTGCACACCGTTTCCAAACAAGCCAAAATTTCACGATGAAATTTTGCAGTTGTTTAGGTAATATAAAAAGGAAGGTGTGTGCAAAGTTTCCCTGCTCGGAAAAGATTTTAAGTTTCCCTTTACGATTATAGAAGCGTCTATTCACGAAACTTACATTCCGGGCGCTCATAAAAAAATCAAAGTTTTTTGCACACCGTTACTAAACAACCTAAAATTTTGCAATGAAATTTTGCAGTTGTTTAGCTAATATAAAAAGGAAGGTGTGTGCAAAGGTTCCCTGCTCTGAAAAGCTTTTAAGTTTCACGTAACGAATGTAGAAGCATCGACGCGCGACACTTACATTCCGGGCGCATATTAAGAAAACAACATTTCTTGCACACCGTTACAAACAATTGCAAAATTTCATCACGAAATTTTGGGTTGTTTGGTAATTGTATGCAAAAAACTTTGATTTCTTAATATGCGCCCGGAATGAAAGTGTCGCGAGTCGACGCTTCTAAATTCGTTACGGGAAACTTAAAAGCTTTTCCGAGCAGGAAAACTTTGCACACACCTTCCTTTATATATTACCTAAACAACTGCAAAATTTCATCACGACATTTTGGGTTGTTTGGTAACGGTGTGCAAGAAACTTTGTTTTTTTTATATGCGCCCGGATTGTAAGTGTCGCGAGTCGACGCTTCTAAATTCGTTACGGGAAACTTAAAAGCTTTTCCGAGCAGGGAAACTATGCACACATGTTCCTTTTTATATTACCTAAACAACTGCAAAATTTCATCACGAAATTTTGGATTGTTTGTAACGGTGTGCAAAAAACTTTGATTTTTTTATGAGCGCCCGGAATGTAAGTTTCGTGAATAGACGCTTCTATAATCGTAAAGGGAAACTTAAAATCTTTTCCGAGCAGGGAAAGTTTGCACACACCTTCCTTTTTATATTACCTAAACAACTGCAAAATTTCATCGTGAAATTTTGGCTTGTCTGGCAGGAAAACTATTTCAGGAGTATCTAAACCACTGTCTAGTTTCTTTAATGAATTTAACAATTTTTTACAATTTTTTTTCTTCACGATAATAATAGGTTTGATGAATCCCCTTTAAATGTGGTTTAATGGGTTGATTTCGAATTGAATTGTTAGATTTCAATATATTTTAGGTATTTATGCATAAAACAATGCACTTGGCACTAGAAACTTAGGATCGAATAAAAAACAATTTTCGTTCGTTACGAATGTTACAAACTTCACAGCCATGCAAAATTACCATACTTCTTTTCTTTTTTAATCAAATTTTTTACTGCATTAACATTCAAAACAGAATTGTTTTTTTCAACTGTAGGTACATAAATTAGTTGTACTCAAAATTTAGCCGATTTGCGAATCTTGATATTCAATATGGCGGCTGCAAAATGGTGCCTGAAGCACCAACATTTTTCTAAACATTCACGAATTTTCGCTTCCGAAATAGTGTAATCAGCCAAAGAATACGTTTAAATTTTTTCACTGATTTTTGAGCAACTTTCTTACTTTTCCAAATTGGCAATTTATAACAAATTTGCAAATCTTTATCAAATCGTCTCGAAAATTCTACGTACGCTTTTTGGTCGATTCTGAGTACTTTTTATACAATTACTTTTTCTTATATAATGCATATTTTTTGAGTAAAACATTTGAATTTCAAAATTATAAAATTCTAATACAATTTTATATAATGCATTGATTTTGAGTAAAAAATCTTAATTTATAACTAGCTAGAAACGCTGGCTTCGCTCGCGAATAATAAATTTTGTAGATGCAGTTAATTACATACACATTATAATATTGAAAATTTATTTTAAAATTTTTCTAAATAACAATAGACAGTACATATTTTAAAACGTTTATTTTCAGCATAGTAAATAACCTATCCTATTCTATGGCCACTTTATGTCTGTAGGGCTGTTGGTTTTTTCCGTATTATTAAAAATTAGATTTAAAAAGATTATTTAAAATGTATTCAAAATTGAATTAATTCTTTAGCTAAACAACAGAGTAAAATATCTCACAATATCTAATCCATTCGAAACATAATAAAATCACTTTACATTATCTTTCTTACATAAATAGTCTAACTATATGTGTTTAAAATTTTTTTTTAAAATATAGAGAATTTATCATAAAACTTTACGCAATTAATTCTTAATCTGTTCATTAACTGAAATGCAGGAGAGATAAAATCTTTCATAACACCCTATCCCTCTAGACCACATTACCAGATAATCATTGATTGTCCCTCACATGAACAATATATACATATGAATTTTTAATACATTTAATACTCAAATTTTATGTATATGATTGTAAAACATAGTAAAATTTCTCATAGTATCTTAAAATTTCTTTCATTCCCTACTATAAAATTTCAGATGATATCTGAGGTGATATCTAACCCGAGATCTCATACCAAAACCATAATTATCTAAGTTCGAAATTTTAAAAATTGTTAATGTTATGTGGTAACCAGAGTAGAAGTAGGGATGGGATGGCTAAAATAATCGATTGATATATATATTGCCATAGGTGTTATGATCAGATTTTTCGGCAGCAGAGCATTTTGTACGTACGTACGTTCGGACAACAGTTTTCTCTTAATGATATAAAAAATTTTATCGGAAGGACTAACTTTTCATGTAGTAGAAAAAAGCGCTAGAATTAGGCCCATCGATTGACCATTTCAAATTTGATTTCTATAGTATAAAATTGTTCCGATACAATTTTGAAATTGCGATTTTTTTACTCCAAAACAATGCATTATATAAGAAGGTCATAGAAGAAAAAATTACTCAGAATCGGTCAATAAGTGCACCTGCATTTTTTCGAGACAATTCGATAAATTTTCGCAAATTTGTTATAAATTGCCAATTTGCAAAAGTAACAATGTTGCTCAAAACTCGGTAACAACATTTTGTCGTATTCTTTGGCTGATTCTAAGCAGTTTTTGTTGTTATTGATGTTTTCGTAACATAAACTATTTCCGAAGCAAAATTCGGGAATGTTTGGAAAAATGTTGATGCTTCAGGCACCATTTTGCAGCTGCCATATTGAATATCAACATTCGCAAATCGGCTAAATTTTAAGTACAACTAATTTATGCACCCATAATTAAAAGAAAAAGTTCCGTCCTCAACGTTAATGCAATAAAAAATTGGATTTAAAAAAAAAAGTATGAAAATTTTGCACTTTTTTATGAATATCGCCATGTTTAATTTTTGAGTGGAAAATTCGCAATTCTAAGACCTGCAATGGAAAGTAGACAAAAATATACCTTAGAAAAAGTTTGTTTAGGGTTGAAAACAGGGATACGATTTGTTTCCGGCGTTAATGGATTTTTTAAAAATTTATTAATCAATTTAACAGTTTACAAGACAATCATAAAGTAAACTTGTTAAAAAAATGTTCACTGTTTGGAAAGCATTAGGATAATTCCAACGAATGCATAGGGGGGGACGAGACTGCAGCACAAAATTTATTTAATAAACTTAACAGTTGATGAGATAATCATAAAAAATGTTTCCCTACTCGGAAAGCAGTTGCGATATTTCTATGTTTATTCTATATTTTTCGCAAGCCATTTTATTACAACTCAAAATGTATTAATTCAACTTAACAATTAACAAGATGACCATCAAATAAACATGTTAAAAAGTTTTCTCGCTAGGAAAACAGCGATATTTCTATTTCTTCTAAGTTTTTCACATGCCATTTTTTTGCAACCCAAAATTTATTAATCAAACTGAACCGTTGACGACATAATCATACTAGCGCGCCACCCTCGGCCGTAAAAGACCTGAGTAGCTTGCCGCCTTGCAAGGCATGCAAAACGCTTGTGAAACGCTTCGCGCTTCGCTTCGCGTTTTACACTTAAGGCACGACCGACTGACGCTCGCGCTTCGCGCTCGCCCGATCCGTCAAAAATACGTTTTTCGAAAATCTAAAAAATGTCAGCTTATATAATTTGTATACATGGGATCGAGCCCAAAATTATTCTGTCACGATATCAACATAGGGATAGTTTATAAAAAAATTTGGATCGATTGGAGCTGATTTTGCAGAGATAATCGTGGCCACCTGAAATTTTTCTTTAAAAAAGTCATTTTTTGAGTTTTAAAATGCGTTGAGTCATTCTAAGCGTAGAATCATTCTGGTCAAAAATTGTGTTTTTAAAATATCTACAACTTTTATCTTCTATATTATTATGTAAAACGTATACCTGAAAAGTTTTATTATGGAAAACGAATTATTTTAGGTTAAAATTTGATTTTAGCTTGTTAACTTCAATTTTAAGCATTTTCCAGTGTTCATGTCAATAGAAAAAAGTTGTATTTTTTGAAAATCTAAGAAATGCCCGCATATTTTTGTGTATGCGGAATCGAGGCCAATTTTATACTGTCACTTTCTCAACATAAGTAGAATTTACAAAAAAAAATTTGGATCGATTGAGACTTATTTAACTGAGATAAGCTTATTACAATACACTTTAGTTAAAATTACATGTAAAATTAAGCATAAAGAGCTCCAATTTGAAAAATTGGCCAGTAATCGCGAAAGTAAAACAAGGTTTTTTTTATATAAGAGCTGCGCTCTCATAAATTTTCAGTCCGATTGATCGAAAATTAGCTGAGATATCGCAGGTTACAATTTTTGCGATGATAAAACTATAAGGCATTCCCGCGTTGCGATCGTGCCTAAAAATAAACTTGTTGAAAAAAGTTTTCTTGCTTGGAAAGCAGAGGCGATAGTTCTACGTTAATTTATGTTTTTCGCATGCCATTTTTTTACAACTCAAAATTTATTAATCAAACTCAAGGGGTTGGGTTTACACAGGGTTAATGATAAAAAAATATTTTTTTTTCAAGCTGTGAAAATTTCATTATTTATGCAATCATAATGAAACTTATTTTATTTGAAAGTGCTCGTTGAGGCCTTCACTCTAAACTATTGAACTTCTTAAAATGTTAATTTTTCATCTAAAAAATATATTACTGTGTGCACGATTCTAAGCGTTTAGATAGACGAAATTAAATGTTTAATATCTCACTTTACTCCTTAAAACCTGCACTAAAAACTGACTGTAGTATTTTTTTAGTAAAATTATTTTTTCAAACAAATCTGTACAATTTTTTTTTAATTCATGAAAATGAATTTTTTCTGCTCGGAAAGCATGTGGTGGATATCTACGTGTATACAAGGGGGGGGGGGAGAAGAGACTGCGATAATTCTATGTTTTTCGAATTCCCTTTATATTGAACCCAAAATTAATTAATGAAACCTAACAGGTTTTAAGATAATGATAAAATAAAGCATTATCTCCCCCCCGCACCTTATATTTTACATGAGTTTTTTCCTCAACTTCTAATTTCGAATATTTTTTGATATTTAAAGTTTAATATTTTTTTTTTTAATTTTTTGATCATATTTAACTTTATAAATAATTAATCTATTTCAACGGCAGATGATTTATTTCCTTTGTATTTTGCATTAAAATATTTTCAAAATCAAACAAATGTATACATAGTCATCGTTCCCTTTGTCTTATAAAGGTTTTAATTTATACAGGGTAAGAAAATAATTAAGTTTTTGACAGTGGTGAAGAATTGCAGATGTAAATATGTAATAACCACTTTAAATAAGTAATAAATTAATGGTTATTATAACATTTTTTAAATGCATTAGTTTAGAGGAAGTTATGTAGCAAGAACATGCAGCGGTTTTTACTACTGAAGCTCTTGCACACAATGATTATTTATTTTGAATCACATGTTCCCTGGTAGAATGGAATCTAGTTAAAATGATCATAATGGAAGAAACAGGCTACATAAAATATATGAAATCAAACTTTTTAAATTTCTAAAAACTAGCAAGCTTTTCTGAAAGAGTGATAATGTCTGTTTTACCAATGATAAATAGGTAGCGAATATTGGAATGGAGTTTGTCGATCTCCCCGAGGCAAATTATTATTTGAAAGATAACAAGTATTTTCGGTTATTTTTCGACGTTTCGGCGAAACAATGTCACCCTCTTCAAGAAACTGTCAAATTTATTTTAAAAGAGGCATTAATATATTGTAACGTGGAATTTTCCCGCCCGCACGGGAATTCCAGTTATGTACAATTATTTATAAATTTTGCGGCTGACTCTTATCCCTCGGCTCGTAGAAACCTGCAATGGTAGAAACGGGAGTGTGTGGTGGCAATCAGGTTGAAAAATGTCAAAACACCAATATATGTTTAACAACAAGTCACGAATATATTCTGTTTCTTTCTACACAATTATTCGGTTAACAAACAGATTTGGAATGACTCGACATAAATTCATGGGCACGCGGCCAAATTACTAATTCCAGGGCTGGTCAGGAACACTGAAAAGGGCCGCGAAGGAAACCTCTACGAAAGACTCTAATATTAATAAAAGGGACCTCCAGATTCGAACGTTAGCTAGAAAAACCGCGAAAATCGCGAACCTGGAAATAATCCTCTATCGCGAACCACTAACATGTTCCCTAACTACCACATATAATATTCGAAATATACTTAATTATCCTCACCAATACGATTTCTCAATACTCAAAATTTCCTCTATATCCGTAAATATCCCACTGGATCCTCCACAATAGAATACCTCCGATTATCCTCCAAAGAATTAACAATGAGCAAGTAAGGCACGGCCGGCGGACTTAAAATGGCTTCTAGATTTGGAAGAAATGCTGCTGCTGTGACAACTATATCTGAGGACCTCCAGGAACGGAAAGGCCGAGGCCAACGCTCCGGTCGAGGAAGGATGCCGCGTTTTCCCACCCGACCTCCTTCTTCACGGAAGCATAAGCCCGGCCTCCAAAATTACACAATTGGTCCTATCTCCTAGAAAAATCCCCTATTGGTTTCCCGAAACTACCACCAATCTATTCCTTTATCAGTGAGTTTCCTCCAGCGCCCTCTTTTCCAAATCCTAATTTATTCATTGGTTGGAAAACAATTATCGCCCTCTATATCCTTTACTACTCCTGTAATTCGCGCCCCCTTTACTGATAAAAATAAATCAATCGATATCGATCCCCATCCAGTGGCTCCCCCTATAGATAACGAAACCAGCCGCGCGAGATTCGAATTCCATCGATCTATCTTTGAGCTTCACTGCATACAAAATCCCCGCCACGTTCCTCTATGCTAGAAAAAGAAAGCCTCTATTACCATATGATGTACTGTACAATTCCCCTGTACAGTACATCGCATCTATGTCGCCAATTCATAGTCCGATAGCAGGCGCCCTCTCACTCTCGCTCGATCACGGTCGATAACCGAGAGCGCTCGCTCTCGCCCCTCTATCACACGCCACATGCTCTCTCTCACTCTCGCCAACTCCTCTCTCTCCCGCGCGCGCCGATTCTCTCTCTCTCTCACGCGCACCGACTCTCTCTCTGTCTCTCTCACATACAGACGCGCTCCCCTCTACACACAGCGGCGTGCATGTAACCGCGCGTGTGCGACCGCCGTCTCGCTTCCTGCCGTGCCCCCTCCCGAGCGCCAACGTGCCGCGCAGGTGTGACTCGGGAGCTCACATCCTGCGCTCCGCACGCGGTCGGTTAGAGGCAACTCCTGCGAGCGCCACCGAGCGCTGGCTCCGCTCCAGGAGCTGTTATTTCACCAAGAGTGAGTCAGCTGGCGATAGAAAATTATTCACGAGGCAGCAATAATTATTGCTACGTCGCAATATAATAATTACAAAAAGAATATAACATTTTAGAAATTGAAAAACTTGCAATAGTATGAACGTCTTCATATTTCGACAACATCAAGTAACTTAATCTCTTACTAATCAGTCAGAGAGGAAGCAATTAACGAGTTGCGAGAGCTTGATGTTATTGTTCCGTCTACCGTTTCGGAAGTACCTGTATATTTGTTATTATTCCGCGCTTATATACTCCGGAATCGGCAGAGTGTCTACAACGATTTCGTTTTGGTGTGATGTCACACAATAGCTTTTCGCTTAAGGTAGTTCTACACGGGGTGGGGGTAACCTTTTGGAAAGTCTATTTCCACTGCAGTTTATTGAAAAATATAATATAATCTAAAAGGAGCTAGTTACTAAGAACCAAAAACATTTTAAATGAAACCGATTGAATGTTCGTGCGCCCTAATAATGCTCATCAAACAAACAATTTACAAAAATACTGCAATCTTTTTTGTTTTTCATCCGATTTTAACGAACTAGAGCTTATTTTGTTCCTTGGAAAATTTCAGGATAAGTTACCGCAGGAGTTTTGGTGATAACATTTATAGGCGAAGCATGGAATGCAATTGTTCGCGTAAAAATCACAAATTCAGGCAAAAATCGTATAGAATCAGGTAAACAATTGCATTCTGTGCTTCGCCTATAAATGCTATCACCAAAGCTCCTGCGGTAACTTATCCTGAAATTTTCCAAGGAACAAAATAAGCTCTAGTTCGTTAAAATCGGATGAAAAACAAAAAAGATTGCAGTATTTTTGTAAATTGTTTGTTTGATGAGCATTATTAGGGCGCACGAACATTCAATCGGTTTCATTTAAAATGTTTCGGTTCTTAGTAACTAGCTCCTTTTAGATTATATTATATTTTTTAATAAACTGCAGTGGAAATAGACTTTCCAAAAGGTTACCCCCACTCCGTGTAGAACTACCTTAAGCCCATGTATTAAACTAGATTCAATATAGAAACATTGATTTCTATCAACTACATAAATAGGTAGTACTTAGGAATTGAAAATTGGTTAGTAATTGAAGTCAGTTATATGCAACGGGTATGGAAAGGGTTTATTTACGAAACGAGAGACGTTATGGCATGAGCCTTTTTGCAAATAAAACCTTACTCTACCAATTCTATGAAATATTTTATGCCACGAGATCTAAAAACTAACAACGAAGGTCCGATTTTTAGGTTACAGTGTAATATTAATCCTATTAAAAATATTCAAAATTTACATAGTTGGAACGAGCTATCTTCGCTCTTAGCTCCCTAATTCATTTATACAATACTTTCAGCATATGTAGCCAATTATAATTATATTATATATTCAACAAAACCTGTTAAATAGGTTAGAAAGCGATCACTTTCCCCCAAAAAACTTCCAAAGAAATTCGGTAAGTTCTTACATTACATTTGATTCAATTCATATAAACTAAAAAATTACCTATTCGACAAAAACTATGATACCGTTAAAATTTCAACGTCAATGCACATGTCAAAATAAATTTCCAGTACATACAAATACATAAGTTTTTTCTTTATAGGATCTCTTTTTCGTTTTTTGTGGTATTAAAATATAAGCGTTGAGTAATACACGTCGAAAATTATTATAATATTAGCGTCTTAAGTATTAACAATAATGACCTGTAGGAAGTATTGTATTGATTGGGAAAAAGATCCTCAACTTGCCCCATGGATAGAGAAATGTAGAAATAGTGAGGATGCCTATTGTAAATTTTGTAATGTAGAAATAATTCCTCATAAGGGTACTTTGACAAGTCACTCAACGTCAATAAGTCATCAAAAGAATGTGGCAGCACAAACTGCTGTCGAAGTAACTTTATTAGCAAAAGAAATAGAGAAAATTCCTTTTATACATGAAAATACAGATAACTCCCCAATTGATACAAGAACAACAAACATAGATCTAGCGAGAAGAAGTATTGAAGAACATTCATACTCAAGAGGAAATAAAGGTATCAAAAGAAAATGTAATGAAGACGAAGAATATGCAAGATATATTGAAGACTGTGATGATTCAAGAAAAGTATTATGCTCTGCTTGTAATATTCAATTGCTTGCATTGAAGCATGTTGTTGATAGACATCTTGAAAGCGAAAATCATTTATATAATACAGGAGAAATAAAATCAACATCAAAATTTAATGAGGAAGCAGCAATTGCTGAGATTAGACTTGCTGCGATGACGGTTGATTGTGACGTGTCATTTCGTTTTACTGAAAATTCTGTAGACATTTTAAAAGATATTTTCCCGGACTCAGGCATACTAAAAAAGGTCTCTTTAGACAGAAAAAAATGTAGCCAAATAGTACATAATATTATTGCACCAGCTCAAAAAGAGCGTTTAACGAATATATTAAAATCTACTCAATTTTCAGTTTTAATAGATGAATGCACAGATATTTCAGTTCATTCTGGTATATGTATTAATGTTCGGTACGCGGATGCTGAACGCAACAAGGTCTGTGATACATTGTGGGATGTAGTTCCAGTATATGAAGGGGATGAAAATTATACAGCCGATGCTGAGTTCGTATTTAATCAAGTGATAAATACATTTGAAAAAGCGAAAATTCCTCACGAGAATATTATTTCATTTTGCTCCGACACTTGTAATTTAATGATGGGAAAATGCAACTAAGTATCAACACGGTTTGAAGCGTTAGTACCAAATATAAAAATTGTTAAATGTGCTTGTCATCTAGAACATTTAGTTACACGAGATGCTGTGAACACATTACCATCAGAATGTGTAAATTTATTATCATCAATTTATAATTATATATCAGGAAGTTCAAAGCGAATGCATAATTGGACCGTTCTTCAAAAAAGTTTAGATTTAGATCATTTGGTAATATTAAGACATACCGTTGTACGATGGCTGTCATTATATCAATGTATTTTGCGTATACTTCGTAGATATACAGCTCTAATAACTTTTTTTTAAAAATGAGTGTACACAAAATGCAAATGATAAGTCAGCAGAAACAATTTTGAAACTGTTAGAGGATCCACTGATGCATTCGTATTTATTATTTTTAGAAGCTATGTTGGCAAGGTTCACAAGATTAAATGAATTCTTACAAACTTCCAAAGCTATTATTCCAATAGAAAATAATAAAATCATTGAAACTTACATTGATTTTCTGAAAATGTACATGAATCACGATTATATAAATCGTACAGATATTGTAGATATAGATCCAGACAATTACAATGAATTTAAAGAAATTAATGATGTTTATGTAGGAGAATATACTCAAAAATATTTAAACAGTATAGTAAATAAAAGAAAGATGTGATCTTCAAGAGAACAGACATTTTTTTCACCCTAAAAATGTTTTAAGCAAAGCATTTCACGAAAAAAATAATAAGCTCGATAGTTCTTTTGAAGATTATTGTCAATTTAAAGCATGCGCTGACGAAAATGTAAAAAATGCAGTTAACGATGAATGGCTTAATATTATACAACATCAATTCCCTGATGAGATTGTTGAACGGTTACACCGAGCGAATTATGCGGATGACTTTTGGTTTATTATAAAAAATTATAGCGAAAATAATAAACGAATTTTTGAAAATTTGGCCAACTTTGCTTTAACAATATTTTGCATTCCACATTCAAATGCTACTCCAGAAAGAGTGTGGAGTAAGCAAAAGCTTGTTAAAACAAAAGTGCGAAATAGATTAAGTTTCCAAATGTTACGCTCTGTCTTATTATCAGCTCAATATGTAAAAGACAAGGGCGGTGCTATTAAGTTCACTCCAACAAACGCGATGATAGAAAAAATGAAAGGTTCATTAAAAACACGTACAAAAAAAATCCAAGTACAGAGAAAAATGATAGTAAAATGACTTTCGGAAATATTGCATTAAGCTCTAATATGAAACAACGATGTTGCGTTGAAGAATTATTGTTTCGCAAAAAATATTCGGACATGGATGAAGAAAATAAGGCAAATAATTTTTTACCTACTTTTGCTAATTTACTTGAAAACAATAGTCCTGAAGAAGTTGTCGTAGATAATTTTAGTGATATTCCACATGAAAATAATGAAAATATTACTTGTAATATTGATGAGGTGCGAGATGAGGATCAACATATTGTTACTCGTAATTTAGCTAATGAATCGTTGATGTTACCTAAGAAAATTAAATTGAATGACACCATGAATTTAAATAATAATTCTGTAGGCTCTGTTAATCAGTCTAATGTTGAAATGGCAATTTTTGAAACAGACTGTTGTATGGATGTAATGGCCAATGGTTTAATGTCAAATGTTGGTTATTACATGCGCTCAAGTAGTCAATTTACGATTGGAAGGTACCGTAGTCTTGACAATCACCCTATGAGAGATTATCGAGAATTCGATGAGAATGGACAGATTCCAGAACTTTATACCCGCGACCATGAATTTCAACTTTGGTCAACAGAGTATCGAACGTTGAACGAAACTAATTACGTTGATGGTGATGTTATTGATGCATTTGGATGCATAAAAGAAAAAAGGTGGATAAATACCATTGTAGTTCCTACGCAGCAAACTGGTAATTTATTGGTAAATTTCCAGGGGGTGACAATTCCAAGTAATTGGTTTATGTTTCATCTTAGGTCCTTAATGAGCGGTAAAATTTTAATGCCTTATACGCTCAATCAACATTGGTGCTTATTTGTTATTGATATTGATAACAGTTCAGTCACCCATATAGATCCTCTGATGACAGAGGATAATCAAATCCATATGCGTTCAATTGTTTGTCATGAGCATTTCGTCCAATTTTTGCAATCTTGTCACCAAAGAGGGTGCATTAATTTAAGACAAATTAACTGGACTTATAAGATATGTCGAAGCTCACGAAAAATTCAAAGCGATGCCCATAGTTGTGGTCTTTTTGTAATGCACTACATGGATTGCGTTGGTCGAAACGTTAATTTTGATTTGGAATTTGATCCTATTGCATATAGGAACGAAGTTGCTGAATTATTAATTAATGAGTCTGAAAGTATGCATGAAGTATACTTATATTGCTATAACAGAAGCGATGTAGCAATAAATGTAGACAAAGTCGAATGTGTTTTATGTAATCGTTTCGCTCATAGAAGATGTTATATACGTCAAAACAATCAGGAGAATCCAGCTTTGCTGTACATCTGTGAATTGTGCTCAAATTCTGCGTAAACTTAAAATACGTACAGATGAGCCACGCTTTTTGATATGCATATTGAATTATACATTTTATCATTTTGAATTTCAATAATATAAATCATTTAAAAATTCTTTTAAAAATAAAAGTAAATATGCATACACGAATTTAAGACGTATAAAAACTATACTGTGCTTCATTGTAAGCCACGTTTTTCTCATATACTTCATTTATATGATCAATGAAATGTACGAGAATGTAAATCGTACCAAAAGCAATAATAAAAGCCACGCATTCTTCTATAAAAAATAAGTCACCCAAAGTGTGACTCCAATTTTGTAGAACGAAATTAAGTCGTACCATTATTAAGCTTAATCTTCAAAAAAATTAAACTTAAATGTCAAAAATTTTAATTTTTAAATAATTTTAATTGTAAAATTAATCCCTTCCTTCAAATGACGTCACTTTTTTTAATGAATGTTAATGTTAAAGCATAAAATAACTAAAAATTTTTTAAATATCAATAATTATATATATTTTTATGATGGTATTGAAATATTTGCGCTGGTTGCAATTCGTAGTATGAAATTAAGTTTTAAAGTGATATCTTTTTAATAACTGAATGGGTTAATCATTATAATAATTGTATATTATGTTTAGCGTAATCGTATTTATTCAATGTGTAATTTTTATTTTGTTATTACGGTATTTTTTTTGATGTTTTAATAAGAGTTTAAAAATGTTAATAATTTTAGCTTTATGTTCATATATATTATCTTATATTTCAATCACGTTAGACGCGTTGTCTTCTTACTTTCAATTTTAACTTTGTGAAGTTAGGAAATTGTCTTTTTCGCATGATATTAATTGTTGTTAATTATTACAAAAATTGTTACTTGTTATCATATTATTAAAAATTTGTTATAAATTGACACTGATTTTTGATGAATTAATACTGGTACGCGTGCGCTAAAAAAAAACGACGAATCAGACGACCACAAATGATGTCCTGAAAATGGTGCGAGCGAAACTGTTACGTAGGATTATAACACAATGGTAAACTTCCATACCCGGGTTGAAAAAAATAGTACTTACATTTTTTTAATTATTTTACTAAATCATTAAACATTTTAATTCATTTCTTAAAATTTGTATGTGCTTTCAACTGTTATTTATACATAATTAATATACATATATTTTTTTATTAAATAGATTTCATTTTACAATTTATTTTAATTGCAATTGCAGATAAATATGTTGGACAATCAGGAAGAAGTCATGACGGAGGTAAATAATGTTTATTATTAAATACAACATAATTATAAATTGATGAAACATGGAAGCTGCAAAAATGTGATTAAATATTTCATTTTTTTTTTAATTTAAAATCAACAGTAAAAAAGTTATTTTTAAAAGGTATAAAAATTTAAAATTAAGATTAAGGTAAAATTTAAAAGGTATAAAAATTATTTTTTGTAAAACATTTTGAAAAGTAAAAATCCGTCAATTTCACATTTTAAAAGTTTTTCATTCTTTCAATATTTTAAAATTTACTTGTGTGAAATACTAATTAATGCTTTAAGAATAATCGCTGTTGCTACGCTTAACAACTTTATTAATGATCATTCCTATTATTAAGTACGAAAATTGCGAAAATGAATACATGTCTTACAAAAGGTATGATGTTCATGAAGGACAAGAAAGTCTTTTTACCTTCATGTGTTTGCAGTAAGAGTCGGCGGAGAGCATACCCAAGCCGAAGCCCAGAAATTAAATTGAGAAATCCACACTCGGGTTAAAAACACTTTCCTCTCACCCTAGGTTGAATATACTATTTTGCATTAGAGGACAATGTCCTACAACTTCAGCATGATTGTTTGAAAATTCAGTTAAATAATATCATGACTCACGCGTTTTTAGTTTGCAATACGACTTCCGTGTCGTAGTCATAAAAAAAATTTTAATACTCTTATTATATTGCTTTTTAATTGTTTAAGTAATATTTAATTATTTTTTATCTAGGAGCAAAAAGAGGCTCAAAGTAAAATCGGCGAATTGATGGCTCAGATGAAGGCATTGCAGGAACAGCATGGCTTACCGAGTAGTAAGTATAAAATTGTCATTAAAAAATACTCCAAATTAAATTTATTTTTTATTGTAAAGACCAAAAAGCAAGTCCAAAAAAATTCTTTCAGTATTTAAAAATTTTTGTGTAGAAATATTAATTACTACTTTAAGAAAAATCGTAGTTGCTATGCAAAATAATTTTATCAATTTTAATTCCTACTGTTATAGTCCGGCATCTTGGTATTTTGTCGGGAACTTTTTCCACGTCGAATTTTATTGTTAAAATATATTACTAGTAACCTACTGAAAGTAATCCTAAATTCTCTACTTCGGACCTGATCGGGAACATTGTTATTATTGCAAAATAAACTTCAAAAAAGCATTTTTTTTATAGATTTTAGCGAATAACTTTTTTGTGACTCATTTTATGCAAAAAAAACTAGAAAGGAAAGTTGTTCAGAATTGAATTTTCAACAAGATACACGTATAGCCGAATATAAAATTACCTTTTTTTATCGCTAAATTGTTATACAAAAAAAGGTTCTCATCAATTTTTCATATTGCCATAGTTTTTACAAAAAAAAATGGTTTTTCGTCGGATCAGGTCTTAAACATGACATAAATATGGGTAAAATGTCATTATTTAGAGTATAATTTCACCTATCACTACTAAATTTCAACTAAAAATATCAAGTAGTTTCGGCGTAATTATCGATTGAAAAAAAAATTCGTATCTCGACTTCTATTGGTCCGATCTTGACAAAATTTATATGAAAAGTAATGGTTTTTCACATACTTTAAGATGCATTTAACCGCATTTCTCTAACTATGAAATTGGCAAAAAATTATTTATTGTTAAAAATGTTGTTAAATATTAACTAGCAAAGATCTAAGTATTCAGTATAATTTACAACGTAATGAACGACAAATTTTCATAAAACAGTATACATATTTTATCCAACACAAAGAATTCAACATTTTTTAAAAGTTAAAAATATTAAAAATCAATACAATTAAAAAAAAAGAATTAACTTAATATTTATTTATTTAAAAAAAGGTTGAAAATTTTGATAAATAAAAAATTTAACTAATTTAAAAATTAATATGAAGTTTTATCGATTTCTATTATATATATGACAAGGTGTTTTGTTTAGCTATTTATTTATAGTATATAGAATGACAAATGGTCGAAATTGTATTCATAATTATTAGGGGACTTCTATGGCCCAATTAAAACTCTTGATTCTAGTCAAGATTACTCAATAAACAAATATAGTACTGTATGTGTACTGTATAGTATTAGTATTTATTTAAAATAATTTTATTTATATAATATATCTTACTTAAGTATAATAGAAAATTGTGATGCGTTGTATTAGTGTTTTGAGTTGTTCAAAAATATATATGAAAACTTTAAATTTACAATAACTTAATATTTTATTAATAACAAATTTTATAAAACACTATTAATTATTTAAATTAGATGCTCTATAAAATAATTCTTATGATTATTGAAAATTATTTACTCATACAATATAAAATCCCAGAAGTTTGGGGTGTGTTGTGGCATCGTTTTGAGGACTTAAATAATATATAAAAAATCATAATTTTTAATAATTAATAATTTAATTAATAATAAAATTTTTAAAGCACTATTCATTATTTGAATAAAATGTTATATAAAATAATACTTATAATTATTTAAAATTATATACTCATGCAATATATTATACTTACGGATGCCGGAAGCTTGTGATGAGTTGTATCAGGATTTTGGGGTTTTAAAATTGTCATATTTGAGAGCTTATCCGATGATAAAAATCTTTTTTGTGTAAAAACTATGGCAATGTGAAAAATTGATGAGAAACTTTTTTTTGTTTAACAATTTAGCAATAAAAAAAGTTAATTTTACATTCGGCTATATATCTGTGGCTTACAGGACGAACCACTTAAGTGACTTTTTGTAAAAATTTTTTTATGCCGAATTGGAGGTGCTCTTAGTACTCTCTTTCATTGTACTATAATAACATTTCCGATATAAACATATGTTTTAAATGATAGCCGATTGTATAACCACTTAACTGCTCCCCTTGTAAAAATGTTACCGGAGAACTACTTAAGTGCACTTGTTTTTTTTTGTTTTTGTTCCCGATACACTGTGTGGAGTACATTCAAGCTATATAATAGATATCAAATTACCTATAATGATATATTCGACGGTTATTAACAATTTTTTTATATTTTTTACATTTTTCAAAAATTGTCAATTTACAAAACAAAAAAATTGCTAGGATAGCTCTGATAAAATTCGTATCTATTCTTTAGCTAATTCTAAGAACTTATTACTCTTGACAATTTTTTCCAAAAGGGCGTGGTTACTGAATGAAAAATTCGTAAATATCTTCGTAACAATTTTTGAATTTATAATGCGCCAGTTTGACCACACCGAGGTTCTAAATCAACTTCTAAATCCCGGATCTTGACATTTATTTCACCGATTAAAGGGGTTTCAGGTACATTGCAAATGAAAACGTTCTTGAAATCTTGTATTAAAAATGAAAATGTGAAAAAAACGTGCTTTTTTTCCTTTAAACCGTTTTTTGTCATTGTTAATAACAATTTTCGAAAATTTCAATTGCACCATTGAAAAGAGCACAAGTTAAACTTTAAAAATATGCCCTGCTCGAATTTGTTCCATTGCGAACTGCATTAAATCGAGTAATTTGTTTAGCTTGCATGTCGAGAAAGAAACTATTTACAAATGTAATACTACGGTTGTATTCGTATTAGATACCTAATCAAATAAGTCAATACTTGGATCTTTTCTCTGATATTTCGATCTTACGTATTCCTCCAAACATTGAAATCGCTTTTTCTCGAAAACACGAAAAAGTCACTTAAGTGGTTCTTCAGGTAAGCCTCAGACATGTATCTTGTTGAAAATTCAATTCTGAACAACTTTACTCTCTATCCTTTTTCTCATAAAATGAGTCACAAAAAAGTTATTCGCGAAAATCTAAAAAAAATTGCCTTTTGAAGATTATTTTGTAGTAGTAACAATGTTCCCGATCAGGAATGAAGTCAAAAATTAGGGTTTCTTTCAGTAGGTTACTAATAGCATATTTTGACAATAAAATTCGACGTGGAAGAAAGTTCCCTAAATCCCACTTTTGAACGTTCTGACTCCCGGACTATTAAGTATGATTTCTTGGCAATCTATAGAATATATATATATTTTTTCAGCTTCAATGCAAGTAGACGGAGAAAACCAAACCAAAGAAGTTGTTGAGAGCAATGACCAGAAAGTAGCCAAGGAACTTGCAAACAAGACACAGAAATCGAAACACAGAGCTGGTCGTTTCGTACAGTCAAAAAAAAAATGGAAAAGTATTAACCAAAACAACGCATACATGAGCGTAATAAACAAACGCCACATTGACTTTTTAAGCAATGGGCTTAAACTAAGCCATTTTGGTATATTTAAATCTTTTTCTTTTTATACATTTACCCTGGTAGAAATTTTGCTATAAAATATGATGGGGATATTATGATACCATCATAATTTATGACGAGTGTTATTGAAGAAAATAATATAACTAAATAACAATAATATAACATAATTATAACTGATAATAACTTAATAACTTAACTTATTAATTTAACTTCATAATTATAACTGATAATATTATGTTACCATTATCATATTATAATCGTAATTGATCATACTATATTACAGTTATATTACAATCATAACTGCTCATATTTTGTACTATTAAAAGCAGGGTTTATAATAAGATTATATATATTATTATTCGACATAAAATATAGCATATTATTGTCATAAATCTGATCTGTTTTCTACCAGGGTAGATATTCACATTAAAATCATTTAATAATATATTATATTCTTTCAGCGTACCAAGGAAAGCGGTGGAATGGCCCAAAAAACGGCAAAAAAATGAAAAAACTGAAGAAAAAAAAATTAAACCAAAATCAATAATTTAGTCCAAATCAAAAATCAAAAATCAAGTATCAAGTGTCAAACAAAATCAAAAATGAATAAATTTTTGTCACAGAACTGTTATAAATATTAAAAATAATGTAAAAAATTTTAAATCTCAATTTTTGAGTTAACAATTTTATTTTGCATTGTCATAAAGAACTTTTGGTAATATTATGTTTGCTTAAGTAACCTTAAAAAAATGATGAAAGATATTTGAAGTTTGAAGATCCGCATATTTTAAAAATATCTCCATGGATACAATGACGTATTTGTGAGTAAATATAGAATTTGAAACATACAATTTGAAAATACAATTTGAAATTGGAAACATACAATTTGAAAACTTCTATACTTTAAAGTTCTTATACGTTTTTAAAATGGTTTCATGCAAGAGTGACATAAACTGTTACAATAAATAAAGTTGAATGTCTTATCTTAAAAAAATTCTGAGATGTATAACTTATGTATAAGTTCCACACTTTGAATTCTAGATTTATTATAAAAAACTTGCACTTATTCACGCGATTACTGATTCTAAAAATCCATGTAAATCCAGCGTTTATTAATTAACGCTTCAAATATCACGAAATCACTGATAATACGGCACAAAACAAATTACTTTTATATTGTGATGCTTTCGATAATAGTTGTCACACATTACTATTCAGCGAACAATGCAAAAAGATACATTTTTAAGAGACTTTTGAATGCATACGTCAACAATTTATTATTATGTTATATTTCGTTTATCCGCGTTCGAATTCAATGACACTTCTGTTTGTCCAGTAAACGTGGGTCGCATGTGCAAGCTTAATGCGAAAATCAACCCAATATATCCTATGAAACTGAATTGTGCATACGAGTTTCGTTTTTACTGTAACATAAGGCAATTTTGATGCGCTGATAAACTTGATTATCAAAATTTAATCATTTCTTCAAATTCATTTTTTCTGCAATCCATTTTTTAAATATAAATTATACAAAATTGCTACAGTTCATTCGTTTAATTCATTTTTCTAGATTCAAGTTTCAAATATTCATTGTCTAAAATATGGCTCATAAGATTATTACTAACACTACGCTGAATTAGAAATTAACGATTTAAAGTTTGTTTTTGATACATTTCAATTTACAACTTGAGTCAAGGCTATCTATACTTTAACATAAATTATTTCTTTCAGTATTCCAACAACTTGCTACACTAATAATTGACCATTAAAACCCCATACAAAACAATAATATACATAACTATTGCTTCCTTAATAATATAGAACATAATGGACAAAATAAAAAAAAAATCGAAAATGTTTTCTTTGCAATGAATGGCACAATACGTAATATTAAACGACAACATGTAAGAATAGTCTTTCAAACATTACTTTTTAATTATAATATAATAGTATCTTTGTTATTCAATGTTACTAAAGCAGCTTTTCTAAATGTATATGATATTCCATATAGTTTAATGCATATTTTAAATAAATTCTATAATATATTTTTATGCATATATGGAAAATTTTAATGGACTTTTATACTATAGTGTTCAATGTTTAAGCTTAAAATTGTTTTGAAACTCGATGCATTAAAAAGTTTTAAATTTTAATACCTAGAGTCTCATCAAGAATTTCAGAATCATCATCTACTGACTCTTCAGGAGAGTTCCTTCTCTCAGTATTTTTTGATAATATCTGTTCGTCCACCTTCTTTTTTGAATAATTGTGATTTGCATTATAAAAATTTTATCAGCCATTAGAAAAATATATGAAAATCTATTATTATAACAATTCTTAAAACATTGCTTTTTTACCACTTGCGGTTCTATGCATTCTAATGACTGATTTATTTATTGAGTTTTCATCTGATTCATCTAGCATAGCTATAATTGTACTCTTGGTAGTGCTATCGTAAACAATTTCACATTCTGCAATTCAAACACAATACAAGGATTACTGTTATAAAATAGTATTTCTTAACTAATACATTTATTTTTAATACAAAATAAGTTAACCATCATCTGAAACAGTTTGAGAAACGCCTGAAAAAAATATTTATTAAAATTAAAATTTTTTAAATTAAAAATTAAAAATAGGGGAAAAACACCAGAATAAACCAAATTTAAAGTAAGTGTAATTTCTTCTTTAATAATACACTGTTGTTGATAATGTGGTGGATTTAAATCTGAAATATTTTTGTTTATAAATAACATTGTTGTAATTGAATAAGCTACAAATTAATGTAAAATATACTAACCACGACTTAGAACAGTATCGTTCGCATGATTTTTACTTGAATTATTACCTACAACATAGAAGGAATGAAATATTAAATCTATTTATTTTCATGTTATGTATAAGACTTAAAACAATATATTACTTGAAATATTTGTAGAGTACAATTCATCCCCATTTTTGTTTTCATCAATCATGAATGCAAGGTGCCGTATGTGTTCATTTTTATTAACTATCTGTGATAGCTGTTCTACAATAGATCTTAATATTATGTACACTCGATCCATTTCTCTACATGTGTCCATATAATTGTTGCGATTGTCATCAAGCAATTGTTCTATTGAATCAATGATGCGGTGCAATCTCTTTTTAGAGATTGCCACAACACCAGCAGAATTCAGATTGGTTTCTGATAGATCAGATTCTTTCAAAAAACTCGTTATCCACGTATCTGTCTATCCGTACACTGATTTCTGCTACTTCTGCATCGAGATTTCTAGCGTATTAACAGTGATATCAAAATCAATTTAAGTATACAAAGCACTATGCATTTGAATTTAAATGTAAGTTTAAATGTGGGCTAAAACAGACGATCAAGCGGAATGTGGATTGCAAGCATTACACTTGGACTGCTTGGACAAATGTGTGTGTCATGAAGTTGGCTGCTCAGCACCATAATCGTTTGTATGCTCTGAAGGCAAACCAGCAGCACCCACGATGTACTCTCGAAGCCCAACACTGGTGAGTAGTATGGTCTGGAAATCCAAAATTTCCGTGCACATAACATTGAGACAATATTCTGTGAATATTGCATATCAAACCAAAATTAAATAAAAATATTGAAAATACAATACTGTTTAAACGTTTTTGAACATATCAGTAATATCACATAGACCTTACTGTGAGTAGTATGGTCTGGAAATCCAAAATTTCCTTGCACATAACATTGAGACAATATTCTGTGAATATTGCATATCAAACCAAAATTAAATAAAAATATTGAAAATACAATACTGTTTAAACGTTTTTGAACATATCAGTAATATTGCATAGACCTTACTGTGAATAGTATGGTCTAGAAATCCAAAATTTCCATGCAAGCAACATTGAGACAATATTCTGTGAATATTGTATATCATACCAAAATTAAATAAAAATATTGAAAATACAGTACTATGTAAACCTTTTTGAACAAATCAGCAATATCGCGTAAACCTGGCTGTGAATAATATAGGCTGGAAGTCTCAAATTTCTATGCACGCAACATTGAGACAATATTCTGTGAATATTGCCTCAATGTTGTGAAAGGAAATAGAGATAAGTAGCGTATGCAGAGGTTAAGCTTATGGAAAGTAGAAATTATCACAGTAGATGAGTATAACAGTTGTAACGAGAGGTTAGAAGGAAAAGATGCAATTTGTTCAAAATAACTGAGGGTACATAATATTAAAATTTAGTATGAAATAGGAAAAGAGTAAGATTTTAAAAATTTGAAAAAGAACTGGATGAAGTAGAACTTTGTGACAAACAAATAACAAGTTTACCGAGACAATTAAACAATAACAGACCAGGGATAAAAGAAAGATCATGAAAAAGAGGAATAAGAAAGAAGATAAAATATAAAATTATGTAAGGCAAATTAGAATAAAATACAAATTTGTTAAAGGTTCAAAAACTACGCTGAAGTATTATTATAGCAATTAAAATAAATGATAACAATTTCAAATTTTCAATCAAGTATTCAAATAATAAAGGGCACTAGAAATTATAGAAATATGAAGTATAAAAATTTAGTAATAATTACCAGTGCACAAAACAGTTTAAAACAAATTTCCAACATAAGATGTTCAAAAATCTTGAACGTCAAAGGAAACCAATGGTTTTTTTTGTGTTGAAGGGCTCCTCCGCGGCAGACCGAAGTCGCCGACCCGATAGCTATTGAATATTTGGCAGGTGTAGTACTTAATGTTTTATGTTAAAATTAGGAAAAGGAACCAAAACTACGAATATAAATAAACTAGTACTGCGGCAAAATGTATCTAAGTATTTATAATTATATCTAAGAAGTTATGTGTCCGATGCTACTCAGGTTAAGTTGTTTAAGTCTCTGACACGTAAACAATCTAATTGCACTATTTATGCGCAACATGAAGATTGCCGTCAATTACGGAAAAAAGGATCATCGGTAATCGATATGTATATATGTATATAAATATAGAATTCGAATACAGAATGTTCCATACTTTCAAATTTTTCCATATTTCCAATTTTTTATAAATAATAAGATTATTAATGTTTACTATTTAAAATATTGAAAATATTTTAATTGATTTGTATATAATAGTCAAAAACTTTTTGATTTGTCAGAAACTGCAAGGAGATATGCATTTTCAGTTTTTCAAAATGGTAAACAAATATATATGAAAAATGTATGCTGCATGCAAAAATCTCAATGTAGAAGCCATTATAGACACAAAATTTTGATATTTAATTTTTGAAATATATTATTTGGAACCAAATATTAAAATATTTTGTACATAATAATGAATTACATATGTGTATGCACACAATAAAATATTAATAATAAAATATTTTATAAAATATTGAGTATTAATATTTTATTGTGTGCATACACACAGGTATATGTAATTAATTATTATGTACAAAATATTAAAATATTTTGTTCTAAATAATATATTTCATAATTTGAATATTAAAATTTTTTTTCTATAATGGCCTCTATGTTGCATTTTTTGCATGCAACAAAAAATCTTATCAACTACTTTTTAATTTTTTCAATGTAAAACGTAATATATATATTTCGTATAGTTGTTTAACATGTAATAAAAGAAGCTTAGAGGAGTATAGAGCAGTATTTTTTGAAAAACTGAAAATGCATATCTCCTTGCAGTTTCTGCGACGAATCAAATAGTTTTTGACTATTGTATATAAATCAAGAAAAATATTTTAGATATTTTAAATAATAAACATTAATAATTTTATTATTTATAAAAAACTTGGAAATATGGAAACATTTGGAAGTAAGGAACATTCTCTATTCTAATTTTACATGCATGTATACATATATCGATCACCGATGATGATGATCCTCTTTGCCGTAAATGATGTCAATCTTCATGATGCGCGTAAATAGTATTTATATATATATATATATATATATTTTTATAAATATTTATGTAGCGATTTCGTACACAAATTTGTAGCTCACAAATATATTTCTCCACAAACTTGTATAAATATTGGTACAAAAAATTATTTGCATAGCAAAAAAAAATATATTGTTGACAATTTTTTATTCCTGCAATAATTTATACTTGTGCATGAAAAAGTGTAGATATTGATAACTGACTTTATGTATGTGTTACAGACGGGAAGCGCCTGCATATGTGCAACATGACGGACCGAGTGATAAGAGGAGTCGCGCTTCGATGCACAAAAACTGCATCGTAGACATTAGCTCCGTGACTACTATCCGTTTAAATGACGTAGTCACCTCTGTTTCGAACCGTATAACTCAGTCCAAAAAATCGCATAAAAACGGAATGTGACAGAAAAATCAATTGCGCGTCGATTCGTATAAGTTTCGTTATACACGAATTCGTTATACGAATAAATTGATGTAACGCATCTGTTTCCCGGACGAATGTTGGTATGTAACCCACTTTTCCGGGATTTTCCTCAGTTTCTGGGATATCCCAGAAACTGTTATTTGGTGATAAACCCCACAGGGGTAACCCCCGACACTGTTACACCCCATGGTCGGCTACTTCTGAGTGCGGGGGAGGGTAGGAATGGTTATTTTTTAAGAAAATCCGAGTTTTTTCACCCCAATCCCGGAAAAGTACGTTACATCTATATGTATATGTATATATATATATATATATTATACACACACACACACACACACAAACACACACACTCACATACATAATAATAATTACCGCAAGTCTTACATATACACACACACACACACACATATAAAACTTGCGGTTATTATTTCATTTAATTATAACATCGAAATTTTTTTAAAACGATCTTATATAATAAATAAAAAACTTTTTTTGAAGTATATGTGATGTGATGATAGCGCACTGGAGTACTCTTATGCATTATATATATTTATGTATAATAGGCAAATAAACAATTAGCAAGCACTATAACGTTAACAGCTCCAACACCCTCATCGTTTTAATTAAGGTTGGTAAGTTTATTTAAAATAATTAATAATTTTAATTTAAATATTAGATCGAAATATTAACACGATAAATCAATTAGGAACAAGAAAAATTTACTACGATACGATGGTCGCAATATCTAACCCCAAAAATTCAAGGACACTTAGACCCCCCTACTTTTTAAAAAAAAAATAGATTTCTTGTTGAGACGCGAATAAACAATATTAATATTTATTTCATTATCTAGGTTGCAACAAACATGGAACACGAATCGCAAGACATATTTACGGACTCTAGTGACGAGGAACAAGAGCGTAAGCATTAATTTTTAAGCTTAATTAATCATACATTTTAACACAGAACTTAATAGATTTATATGACAATATTTCGTTTTTAATTTTATAACTTAATTACTATAGATAATTTATTTAAATTATTTCTAGCAGATTCTAAGTTGGATGGCGGTGAAAAATTGGATCATCCTGCATCAACGCTATCGTGTGAATCCGAAGGTCAACGTATGTAGCATTTATGTGCCATCTCCGATTTGATTTTTCTTTGCACATTTATTATTTATCCATTATAGCTCTATCCTTAAACCGAACCCTTAACCTTAAACTTAACTTCGATCTCAAATTTTATCCTAATAATATCCCATAAAACCTTGAGCCTCAGAAATTCTAAAACCCTAACTTTAATCCTTTTAATCGCTTTAACTCTTCAAGTCACAAACATTTAAATCTACAAAACTTTAAACTCACCTTTAGCTCATAAACCCTGAAATCATCAAATCACCTATAAAATCTTAAGTTCCTAAATGTAAGTCCTATAATCCCATAAGCACATATAGGTATAATTCATTCTGCAAAGTATATAAATTTATCTATATTTTTGCACTTAATATATATATTTTATTTTTGTATTTTGTAGCACGCTGCTATTATCACGAGGAATTGATCTATGCGATTAATTTGTTGATAGCAGAAAGGAAGGAAACTAATGAAAAAATCGATTTGCTGATGGCGGAGCAGAAGGAATTGAAGGGAAAAATAAATAAACTCGATCGTTTTTTTTAAATAATAGAGCATGCTGTGAAACAGACTGAGAAAGCATTTTTGTATGTAAAACAATTATTGGAAACTACGTTCTAATTGTAAACAGTAAAAATAAATAATTTATTTTTAATAATAAAATATTTTTTATTGTTTATTTTTTTTTATTATTAAAATTCTTTTGTTGTTCTTATCGATCTCTCCGAGGCAATGGTTTAGAAAGGGTTTAAAAAAATTAAAACTCCTTTCTTTTAAGAAAAGACGTTTCGGCGATCATTGTCGCCCTCATCAGGAAACTGTCAAAAATTTTTTATTACAATAAACATACAGACTTTAAAATGAACAGAGTATTACATAGAAAAGGCGACATTTTTGAAACTTACATATTGGAGCACATTTGATTTGTGTACATCTCGATAATCCTTTCCCCCGGCTAGTTAACAGCGGGGGAAGAGAGAGACGGAGTGACACAGCTATTATTTATACCGCTTTGTAAGCTACTGTCTCGGAAGTGAGGAAGTAGCCGTCAATCGTCGCTTATATAGTGCGAAAAGTCTTTCGCGCGGTTTGTTTACATATGACGTCACGCATCACCTCATCCTTTCGATGTATACAAATTTGATTTTAAATCTTAAGCTGATATATTAAAAGTGTGTACACGTTATTGAGTTTCTGGGTATCCTCTTTCTTATTGATACCATTATCTTGCAAATGTATATGCATCATTTCCGAGATCAATCTTTTATTTAAGTTGTTTTCTTTGTCTTTTATTTTAAATCCTTCAAAATTAAAAGTATGATTGTACTTTTTACTATGCTCGGAAATGACACTGTCCTTAGATTTTCTATGTTCTTCAATACGTGTACACACATTTCTTTTTGTCTGGCCCACACCTTTGGTACACCTATGGGCTCCCCGATTTCGGGATTATTCGCTGACATTTTTATGGATGATCTCGAAACGGAGTGCAGATCGATAAGAACAACAAAAGAATTTTAACAAACTACCGAGGAATAAAATCATAGATAGTGTATACACACTCATCTAAATACATTTTTTTTTATTGTTTTTAATTTTGGCCGACGATTTCATAGAGAATCACGCATATAGGGGAGAGAGGGGTGATTCCACCAAGGGGCAAATCTGAATATTGCTAATAGTTCGTTTGTACAAAGCTTGTATCCGGCGCCAATACAGTGGATTTATTTACGGGTAAAGACGAAAATTGGTGTACAATTTTTTTTAGATTATTGAAAGATTCGGATTAATTACGGACACATCGTCAGTTTTTACACCAATTCTGTAATATCAGTGTTCCACGAAAGTTTGTTTCGAGGTTGTGTAGATATGGGAAAGCTTTTGCACACATAGATATCTTCAAAATCTATTTCAAGGCAAAAGTTTTAAGCCTATTAAGACCTCTGTATGGTAAATTTTGAATGAAACACGTACGCTTGAAAATAAAAACGACTTAAGGGCAAATCTATAACTTTTTCAGGGGACATATTTGAAAACACGTAAAAACATGAATCAATCTAAATTAATAAAATAAGTAAAAAATTTGCATATATATATAATAACATTTTCTTTATTGCAACCTGTATGTGGTTCAGAAACACACAAGAAAAGATAACGTTATAACTATAATATGATTCGGAGAAAGTCAAAGAAGCGGTTCAATAAGTAATGATGGGTATGTTGATTTATTTATTTGAAATGAGTCTTTCTGGATTGCTCTATCATGTTAAAAAATATTAATGCAATATACAAATGTAATTAAATTTTTTATAATTAAAAACATTAAATTAAACGAATTATTCTTTTCATGCGAGATTCAGTAAAATATATGCTTGTCAAATAGATCTATGTTTATGATAATGCTATTTATATTGCTTTTATGAAATATAGCAATAAAATTGGAACTAATGGAAAAAAATTTAAAGAATATAGATGAGCTTCAATTTAAACTAAAGCTCGTTTAAAATGACCGCTTAGGTGATAAATTATGGAATTTCAAAAAGAAACTTTATTTCTATGAATTTTTTTGAGAAAGTTATCATTTTCTTCTTTTTTCAAATGCTTGTAACTTTTGGGACCTTTTCTTGTAAATTTTCTTTGAATAATTTTAATTTACTATTTATAAGGAAATTCGCTACTTTTCGGTAATGTTTCAGATTTGCCCCAGACTTACTGTGCAGATTTGCCCCATAGTCGAGGTTACAGAATTGCTCCACTCTCCCCTATATATATATAACCATATAATTTCTATATTTTAAAATTCCAAATTCTGAAATAAAATAATTTTTTCGTTTATGGAATGATGTAATCAAGATTTTTTATCAGGCAAAAAAGGTAATTGGTAAAAATAAAGAATTTAAAAAGAACTCTTTTTTTATTTTAGCTATATATTGTACGATTCGATCCTGTTGGTGTTAATGAAAATGTATTATTTTTGCAAAAGCTTAACAACTTAAAGTTATAACACGTCTCAAAATAAGTCTAAATTCTACTGATTCTCTGCATTATTTTTTTTTTATCACAACGGAATGAAGCTGAAAAATGAGTTTTCTACTGAGAATTGAATGACTGATCTAAACAAATTTTTGATTAAATTTATATATTATAAAGTAAATGGTATTTTTACAAAATTTAATGCTCTCTGTCATTTGATGCAAACTATTTTTCTCTGCAATGAGCTGTTCTCAGTAACACAAGCAAACATAACATTAAAATGCGATTTTCTCAAAATATGCATCATCTTGCAAGCTGCATATTTGAGAATCGATTTCTACGACCCCGATATACTATATGTAAAAAGTACAGCTTATCTTTTTGTTAGCATCTTTCAGGTGTAATTTTATTACACTAGTGAACGAATCAACTCTTTACCTTTACTCCTTACCCCTCCCCGCGCCAGGACGACTGCTTCTTTCATATAGCAACAGCCGTTGCCATTGACTTGTTTATACTTAAAAGTTTATACATAAAAAACCTTTGACAGCTCGACGTATACTTGTATTCTAAAAAAAATTATAAATCGATAAATAATTTAATTCAAGGATTTACAAGGATAGTTAGACTACTGATGCCACATTGGTAAATTATTATTAAATAAACAAAATATTCATTTACCTGGAAAACCGTGTTAAGTTGGTTTGGTCATTCACTAGAAGTGGTTTCGTAAATTGATTTAACAATTTTTTAACTGTTAAAATTTTAATTAATAAAACTTTAGATTCATGCTCATATAATTGTTTGATAGTTATTAGTATTTTTAACTATTTACACACTTTTACAAAACTTAAAATTTTTTTTGATACTATATTTAAAAAATATATTTGCTTATATGATTCAATTTAAAGTTCAAACAATTAATTCATAAGTTTCATTTATTTTATTTACTCTTTTTGTATTTTTTTAAAATGATCTATCATTTTGAGTAAATTAAAGCTGGTCATTTAGATTGTTATAAAAATATAATTAATGTGCAAGAATTTATAGCTTTTGAATATTGTAATGTGATTTTAAATTGTAGCAAAGTAATTGTATTTAAGAAAAGTGTTCTGTAAATTTGTTTGTAAAATTTAGGTTATTTAAGAATGTGAGATAGGCTAACAAAATGAGTCTGTCTACGCGGCCTCGGAAGCGTACGCGAAGGTTAAAATAGCGTACGCGAAAACAACAACAGCGTACGCGACAGTCAAACAACAGAACAATAGCGTACGCGAATGCTGGCTAAGTATTAATTTTCTGATTATTTGCATACGCTTAAGTTCCGTTTTCGCGGACGCTACAACTTTAGCATACGCGAAAAAAACATTAGCGTACGCGAAAAAAATAGCGTACGCGAATAAAATAACGTACGCGAATAAAAATAGGGTACGCGAACAAAAATTAGCGTACGCGAACAAAAATTAGCGTACGCGAATAAATATTGGGTTCGCGAAAATCAAAAGTTAATTTAACTTATTTCGAAGATGTACACTGTATATATACTTCAAGATTGTAAGATTACTAAATTGACCGTCAAAAACCATTTGCTAGAATATGTAGGGACACCGCCCGCGTGGTGGCAGCACCTCTCGCAGAGAGCAGGAGAGAGAGAGAGAGAGAGCGAGCAGCTCGAGCGTCGAGCTACCCCCGCGTTCCCCCGCACGGCAGTCCACGCTGAGAGCCCGAGCGAAGCAGTCGTCTGGCAGAGCTACCCACACAGAGAGAATAAAGATACTACGTACAAACTCAACTTACGGCTTTATACCTCGGATGCCCCAGCTGCCCTACGCATGACGGCCCCCCCCCCCTTCAAATATGTACGCGACGTGACCACATGACAAGCGAATACAATTTGAATTTTTTTTTTTTGGTTACTTAATAGATTTTTTAAACTACAAAAAGGTTTGTACACAAATATTATAAAAATATTTAATATAAAAAAATTTTTCCATGTATCCATTCCATTATTTGTCCATTTTTTTCGTGTATCCGTAGATTTCCATCAGCACGTAAATTTTCCGGAAAAATCTTGCAGTCACGTAAAAGCTTGGAAATACATTTTTAAAGAATTATTGCTTTAGCTACCCTTACTCGACACGGTAACACCCCGTGATCGGCTATTGCCAAGGTCGGGGGAGGATAGGGATGGTTATTTTTTAAAAATAGAGATGCTTACATATTTCTTTCGAAAAATTTACGTGACTCTAATAAAAACGTATATAATGGACGGCTCTATTCACACCAAGATTCTCGTAATTACGTGATTCTACGGGAAACTTTTCTAACGTTTTTATTAGAATCACGTAAATTTTTCGAAAGAAATATGTAAGCATCTCTATTTTTAAAAAATAACCATCCCTATCCTCCCCCGACCTTGGCAATAGCCGATCACGGGGTGTTACCGTGTCGAGTAAGGGTAGCTAAAGCAATAATTCTTTAAAAATGCATTTCCAAGCTTTTACGTGACTGCAAGATTTTTCCGGAAAATTTACGTGACTCTAAGAAGTGTTCGAAAAGTTTCCCTTAGAGTCACGTAGAGTCACGTAATTACGTGATTATGGAAATCTACGGATACACGAAAAAAATGGACAAATAATGGAATGGATGCATGGAAAAATTTTTTATATTAAATATTTTTATAATATTTGTGTACAAACCTTTTTGTAGTTTAAAAAATCTATTAAGTAACCAAAAAAAATAAATTCAAATTGTATTCGCTTGTCACGTGGTCACGTCGCGTACATATTCTAGCAAATGGTTTTTGACGGTCAATTTAGCAATCTTACAATCTTGAAGTATATACACAGTGTACATCTTCCAAATAAGTTAAATTAACTTTTGATTTTCGCGAACGCAATATTTATTCGCGTACGCTAATTTTTATTCGCGTACGCTAATTTTTGTTCACGTACGCTATTTTATTCGCGTACGCTTTTTTTGTTCGCGTACGCTATTGTTGCAGTCATCAAGCGCATGTTGAAGCGTATGCTAAAGTTGTAGCGTACGCGAAAACAGAACTGAAGCATACGCTAGAAATTGGAAAATCAATGCTTTGCCAACATTCGCGTACGCTGTTGTTCTGTTGTTTGACTGTTGCGTACGCTGTTGTTGTTTTCGCGTACGCTATTTTAACCTTCGGTTCGCGTACGCTTCCGAGGCCGCGTAGACAGACTAACAAAATATAGAAAAATAATGGAACATAATATTTAAGATTACAAGAGTAATAATTATAAAATAATGTTCAATATTACAATTTAAATTTTAACATGTTGTAGCAATATTACCGTATATTTATGATTTTATTCATGTACATAGCCATTTGGAGCATTTAATTCTGTATTATTGATATAGCTATACACATTCATTATAATTTAGACTTTACAAATGAGAATTATTTATGTTACTGTAATGTAGAAAAGAGGATACAAAAATGTCTCGTGCATACTTCATATATTTAAAAGTATATACAATACAACATACAATACTAATATTTTTATTATATATTTTACAACACTGTATGTATCCAAATAATGCCGAAGATAAATTCATTATTGATGCTATTGTAAATTACTCTTAACCAGATGAGACTTGGGATAACCTTGATGCCTTTGAAGTTCATGGAAAGTTTGGTAATAATTATATTACTTTTATATATTGAATTAATATTTGAATTTACGGAAATTGGATAACTTATATTAATTTAGACCAAATATCTATTAATTTTTTGTATGTATTTATACGAGACTGCAATATCTATGAATTTTTTATATTTTTCTGAGTTTTCTAAGTTTTTTAAGGCACGTAATTTTAACCTAAAAATAAAATTATGAAATATGAATAAAAAAATAAAGTTCAAGTAATATTTTTATAAAATATGTTAAGCGATGTGATTCACTTTCTCAATTTAAAATCTAAAACTTATTGAAGCAGTATTTTATTAAATATTATAAATTATTAATTTAAAAAAAAAATGTGTTACCAGAATTTTCAAAATCGCCAATAAGTAAAGTAAGGTTGTTTCAAATATTCGGACAACATGCTCTCAACATTATATAATAATTTATTAACTTTGCCATAATGTTCATCATAATATCAATTATACCTGATAGGGCAGCCTTTTTGGCAATATTGCCACAATATTGTACATACATTATTTCCTGAACTTTACCACATGATTATAAATTTTTCAATAATTACAAAGCCCTTACCGTATAATGCTTCAGCAAATACAGCTCGCTTATTAAAATTATTTTTCAGAGTGTATGATTTTAATAACTCAGGGTAATAAAAAAATTTCATTCATGAATTCATTAAATGTTTAAGCTTTTAATATCTAAATCTGATTGAAACACTTTTTATTAAATATTATTAAGAATATATTTTAAACAGATTTGATTAAATTAAAAAAAAAATTTTAATTTGAAAAAAGTTTTATTACCAGAATTTTTAATCTTGCCAAAAGATTGCTTTAAATATTTGGACAAAATTGCCTCGATATTATAAAATATTTTATTAACATTGCCATGATATAACGTTTGTAAATTTTCATATTATAATCACAATATTATTTCTGATAGGGCAAACTTTTGGGCAACATTGCCATAATATTGTAGGTAAATTATATCATAAATTTCACCATACGTTTATAAATTTTTCAATTATTATAAAAACCAAACTGTTGGGGTAAGCCAGTCATAAACTATCGCCTAGTTCATTTCAAACAGCTATAAGCTCTTTTCGCGCCGATCGAGCCTTGCCAGTTGTCCGAGGTCACGCAGCAGATTAACTGCCTGAGAGAAATTAGTCCGCTTCCCACGCCTCAGTCCCCAGGACTCGGGCTTAGTTTCCAGTAATTCGAGGCCGATTACACATACGGATCCGAGTGCGCACCAGTGCCCGAGCTCAGCGGCAGGCCCGACAATAGCACCTCTTTTTTATCTTTCTCTCTATCCCCCCTCTCTCTCCTCTCTCTCGATCTCTCTCTCGATCTCTCTCTCTCTCTCTCGACCTCTCTCGATCTTTCTCTCTCTCTCGATCTCTCTCTCTCTCTCGATCTCTCTCGATCTTTCTCTCTCTCTCGATCTCTCTCGATCTTTCTCTCTCTCTCTCTCGATCTCTCTCTTTCTCTCTCTCTCTCTCTCTCTCTCGATCTCTTCTCTCTATCTCTCTCC